>PVIY010045255.1:0-19206 GCA_004026745.1 Myrmecophaga tridactyla | reverse complement strand
CTAATTGCTCTGGCTAGAACTTCCAACATGATGTTGAATAACAGTGGTGATAGTGGACATCCTTGTCTTGTTCCTGATCTTAGGGGGAAAGTTTTCAGTTTTTCCCCATTGAGGACGATATTAGCTGTGGGTTTTTCATATATTCCCTTTATCATTTTAAGGAAGTTCCCTTGTATTCCTATCCTTTGAAGTGTTTTCAGCAGGAAAGGATGTTGAATCTTGTCAGATGCCTTCTCTGCATCAATTGAGATGATCATGTGATTTTTCTGCTTTGATTTGTTGATATGGTGTATTACATTAATTGATTTTCTTATGTTGAACCATCCTTGCATACCTGGGATGAATCCTACTTGGTCATGATGTATAATTCTTTTAATGTGTTGCTGGATTCAATTTGCTAGAATTTTTTTGAGGATTTTTGCATCTATATTCATTAGAGAGATTGGTCTGTAGTTTTATTTTTTTTGTACCATCTTTGTGTGGGCTTGGTATGAGAGTGATGTTGGCTTCATAGAATGAGTTATGTAGCTTTCCCTCCTCTTCAATTTTTTTGAAGAGTTTGAGCAGGATTGGTACTAATTCTTTCTTGAATGTTTGGTAGAATTCAAATGTGAAGCCATCTGGTCCTGGACTTTTCTTTTTGGGAAGCTTCTTAATGACTGATTCAATTTCTTTACTTGTGATTGGTTTGTTGAGGTCATCTATTTCTTCTCGAGTCAAAGTTGGTTGTTCATGCCTTTCTAGAAAGTTGTCCATTTCATCTACATTGTTGTATTTATTAGCATAAAGTTGTTCATAGTATCCTGTCATTACTTCCTTTATTTATGTGGGGTCGTGGTTATGTCTCCTCTTCCATTTCTGATCTTATTTATTTGCATCCTCTCTCTTCTTCTTTTTGTCAATCTTGCTAAGGGTCCATCAATCTTATTGATTTTCTCATAAAACCAGCTCTGGTTTTGTTGATTTTCTCAATTGTTTTCATGTTCTCAATTTCATTTATTTCTGCTCTAATCTGCATTATTTCTTTCCTTTTGCTTACTTTCGGGTTAGTTTGCTGTTCTTTCTCTAGTTCTTCCAAGCAGACAGTTAATTCCTCGATTTTTGCCCTTTCTTCTTTTTTGATATAGGCATTTAGGGCAATAAATTTCCCTCTTAGCACTGCCTTTGCTGCATCCCATAAGTTTTGATATGTTGTGTTTACATTTTCATTTGCCTCAAGATATTTACTGATTTCTCTTGTAGTTTCTTCCTTGATCCACTGGTTGTTTAAGAGCATGTTGTTGAGCCTCCACATATTTGTGAATTTTCTGGCACCCTGCCTATTATTGATTTCTAGCTTCATTCCTTTATGACCTGAGAAAGTGTTTTGTATGATTTCAATCTTTTTAAATTTGATGAGACTTGCTTAGTGACCCAGCATATAGTCTATCCTTGAGAATGATCCATGAGCACTTGAGAAAAATGTGTATCCTGCTGTTGTGGGGTGTAACGTTCTATAAATGTCTATTAAGTCTAGCTTATTTACTGTATATTCAAATTCTCTGTTTCTTTATTAAGCCTCTGTCTAGATGTTCTGTCCATCGATGACAGTGGGGAATTGAAGTCTCCAAGATGTGTCTATTTCTCTTTTCAGTGTCTGCAATGTTTGCCTTATGTATTTTGGAGCATTCTGGCTCGGTGCATAAACATTTATGATTGTTATGTCTTCTTGCTGAATTGTTCCTTTTATTAATACATAGTATCCTTCTTTGTGCCTTTTAACTGTTTCACATTTGAAGTCTGATTTGTTGGGAAACAGCCTGTTGGGGAGGGGCACCGGCTGCTGCGGCTTGGGGAACTCACGGTTCTGGGGGGCTCACAGCGGGTCCAGCTGGTCCAGACTGGGGTACGCTGTGTGTCCGGTCACTACATGGCCCCAGGAGCTGTTCTGTACTGTTCCTGGTTATTTAGTAGTTGTTCTGGAGGATGAACTGAATCGTGCACCTTGCTAAGCTGCCTTCTTGGCACCTCCCCTTGTGATTTTTTTTAATTCAAAAAAAATTTTTTTAAACATAACATACAAACCGAATATTCTTACCATATGATCATTTCATTCTTGGTATATAGTCAATAACTCAAAATGTCATCACATAGTTGTATATTCATCACCTTGGCCATTTCTTAGAACATTTGCATTAATTCAGAAAAAGAAATGAAAAGAAATAAGAAAAAACTCATATATACCATACCCCTTGCCCCTCCCTCTCATTGACTGCTAGTATTTCGATCTACCCAACATATTTTAGCCTTTGTTTCCCCTATTTTCTTTCTATACCCCTTACCACTCTCTTTCATTGATCACTAGCATTTCAATCTACTATATTTATTTTAACATTTGTTCTCCCTATTATTCATTTATTTTTAATCCTTATGTTTTACTCCTCTGTCCATACTGTAGATAAAAGGAGCATCAGGCACAAAGTTTTCACAATCACACAGTCACATTGTGAAAGCTATATCATTATACAATCATCTTCAAGAAACATGGCTACTGGAATACAGCTCTACATTTTCAGGCACTTCCCTCCAGCCTCTCCAATATACTTTAACTAAAAAGGGGATCTTTATATAATGCATAAAAATAACCTCCACAATAACCTCTCAACTCCATTTGAAATCTCTCAGCCATTGACACTTTATTTTGTCTCATTTCTCTCTTCCCCCTTTTGGTCAAATTGCCGCACTTTCTTGAAGGTGTAACATATACGTAAATTATTTGAAATTGTTCTATGTGTGAGATTTGTCTGTTTTCCCCACTTATGTATTCAGTCATTTATTTATATAGTATGGACTCAAAGATATTTTATACTTTGGGTTATAACCCAATGCTCCTTTATTAATTTTGTTGCTCAAATTGTTCCCGCTTTGGCCATTGCGAGCTCTTTCAGTTGGCTCCTGTGTCCCTCTGACGTAGTTCCATTATTATGTTTTATTTTTTTTAACAGTTTCTTACTTTCGGGCACTACAAGATGCTCCAGGATCACCTTGTATATTTCCTGCTCAAGAATCAGCAATATCTCCTAGAAATTCTGGTTCCTGGAGAATGGTATCAGAAACCAAGAGCTGGATTTTAGATGTGCTCATTGCTACACGCATGTCATTGCATATAGGCCCTTTCAGCTGACAGAGTGAGGAAATATCTGTGTAAACTAACCCATGTAAATACACATATCTCTAATATTTCCATATGTATCTACTGGTACCTATGTTGCACTATCTATTTAACATAGATAAATAAAACACGAACTCATGCTGACATCTCCAACTCTAATCCATTACCACATGGGTCATTCCAGCCTTCTCCTCCTTATCTGTAAACTCCCACTCCAACTGTCAGAAACCTTCTTCCACCATTCACCATCAATTTACTTAATTGTGCAATTGCAGTATACATGGATAGGAGAATCAGATTGTTAACCCATACTCTTATGGGAAACAACTTTATCGACTAGAGTACAGTGCAATGTGCAGTTCATTTCACCTTCAATTTTAGCAGCCCTACTCATTTCCAAAGTTATAGGTCAGTACCTTTCCCATGATCCTCTTCAGTAAGTCTGTTTTCTACATTCGCAATACAGTTAAATTATTTTGTCACAATCTCCATTCCATCCTGGGATCTCCAATTTCCTAGATGCCTTTTTTTTTTTAAGTGGCATACATTAAGGTTAATCATTTGTTTTGTAAATTTCTATAGGTTGATAAATGTATAGTGTCATGCATCTGCCATTACAGTATCATGCAGAATAATTTCATTGCCCTAAAAAAAGTTCCCTGCTTCACTTATTCAGCCCTCTTCTCTATTGTAGCCTCTGGGGAACACTTTTACTGTCTCTATAATTTTGCAATTTTAAGAATGTTATATTTGGAATTATGGTATATGTGGTTTTCTGAGACTGGTTTCTTTCACTGAGCAATAGGCATTTAAGTTTCATCCATTTTTTTGTGATTTGATATCTCATTTCTTTTTATTACTGAATAATATTCTGTTATTTGGCTGTACCATAATTTATCTGTTCACCTGTTGAACATTTTGGTTGCTTCCAGTTCTACTTATAAGCAAAAGATTTTTTTAAAAAATCAGTTTGGTAAATATCTAGGATCTTGATTGCTGGCTTGTATGCAAAAACTATATTTAACTCTGTAAGAAACTGCCAAGCTGCTGAAGTAGTCTCATCAAAAGGTCCTGTTTAAAAAAAAAAAAAGTCATATTTACATTACAGTACAAATTAAAAAATGTTTCCACATGAGGAAGAACAAAGGAATGTCAGTATTGCAGGGTATTGAAAATAGATGGTTGTTCATATATTAAAACTTCAACTTCTGTGTGAGACTAAAGGAAGAAATGTTTATTTGCTGCAAAATTTATATTTTGAGTAGTGCATTGCCTAATTTAATTTGTAAAGTCAGTTTAATTGAACACCATAAGCACATGGAATCTTGAATAGGGCATGAGATTTTTTTGGTTTGTCCAGGTTAGTGTGATGTCCCAATAAATCCCAGAGTGGTTTGGACCATGAGTAAAGAAGTATTTCCAAAGTCCTCTTGGGGGAATGGGGAGAGGGGGAGATATTCATTTTCCCCATTTGGAGAATTCCTGATATTCTGGCAAGCAGTGGGGACAACAAAGTCAATAGGCCAAGCCCCTATGAAACTTATCCCTGCAAAGGATAGGCTAAGCCTACTTAAAATTAGGCTGAAGAGTCACCCCCAGATCTGTTACTCAGATGTGGCCTCTCTCTTTCTCAGCCAACATGGCAAGTGAACTCACTGCCCTCCCCACTCCACATGGGACATGACTCCCAGGGGTGTAAATCTCCTTGGCAACATGGGACAGAAAGCCTGGCACGAGCTGTGACTTGGCATCAAGGGATTGCGAAAACTTCCTCGACCAAAAGGGGAAGAGAGAAATGAGACAAAATGTCAGTGGCTGAGAGATTTCAGAGTCAAGAGGTTTTCCTGGAGGTTATTCTTATGCATTATATAGATATCCTCTTTTTAGTTTATGGTGTTTTAGTGTGGATAGAGGGAAGTACCTGAAACTGTAGAACTGTGTTGCAGTGGCCGTGTTTCTTGAAGATGATTGTATAATGATACAGCTTTTACAATGTGACTGTGTGATTGTGAAAACCTTGTGTCTGATGATCCTTTTATGGTATGGACAGAGGAGTAAAAAATATGGGTAAAAAAGAAACCATAGGGGGAACAAAGGTTAAAATAAATTGAGTAGACTGAAATACTAGTGGTCAATGAGAGGGCAGGTAAGGTGTATGTATGGTATATATCAGATTTTTCTTTTTTCTCTTTTATTTCTTTTGCTGGAGAGATGCAAATGTTCAAAAAAAGATCATGGTGATGAATACAAAACTATGTGATGATATTGTGAGCCATTGGTTGTACACCACACATAAAGAATGTTTATATGTTTGTTAAGATTTACAATAAAGGTATTAAAGGTCCTGTTTACAAAGGGTTCACATCCACAGGAATCAACTAAGTTTAAGAATATGTTTTTCTGGGGTGTAAGAATTGAGGAGAAAAGGCTCAAAATGACATTATTGAGATATAAGAAAAAATTGGAATATAGAATGCAAGCTGTATGTGAATGTTAAATTTGTTGAACTTGATAACTGTACTTACGGTGATTATTTAAGTTCATTGTACATGGAAGTATGTGTTCAAGTTGTTTGATATATGCAACCTGCTCTCAGATATTCAGAGGATATATTGATTGACTGATAGATGATAGAGAGAATGATACAACAAAGGTGGCAAAATATTAAAATTGGTGGGTCTGTGTATCTGGGTGGTGGGGGTTATGTTGGAGTTCTCTGTATAGGGTTTGTGTAGTTTTGCAACTCTCTTGTAAGTTTTATATTTATTTCAACATTTTAAAAATATGCAAAAAATCTGAAAAAAATTTAAAGTATTTAGCTGTAAAAAAAAATTAAAAGCAATCGTGTATCAATGGACACTACTAAAAGAGTAGAAAGACAACCCACAAAATGGTAGAAAATAATTGCAAATCATAGGTGTGATAAGTGTTTAACATCTTGAATAAAGATCTCCTACAACTAATTAACAAAAAGAAAAACAAGCACTCAAAAAAAAGGACTTGAACAGACATTCTCCAAAGTAGATATTCAAATGGCCAATAGGCACATGAAAAGATACTCAACATTTTTAATCATTAAGGAAATGCAAATCAAAACAATGAGATACTACTTCACATCCTCTAGGATGGTGGTTTAGGTTTCCTAGACTGCTTAAATGGGTTGGCTTTTATGGGAATGTATTAGTTTACAAGCTTACCGTTTTAAGGATGTGAAAATGTCCAAATCAAGGCATCAGCAAGATGATGGTGATTCTGGGCTTCTCTGCCACACAGCAAGGCACATGGTGGTGTATGTGGGTCTCTCCCTTCTCTTACGGGTTTTGTTGTTTTCAGTTTCTTACTTCTGTGGTTGGCTCCCTCCTTCTGCATATTCATCCCATTTATAAAGGACTCCAGTAAGTGGATTAAGACTACCCTGGGCCACACTTTACCTGAAGTAACCTCATCTAAAGGTCTTACTTACAATACATTTACACTTACAGGAATGGATTAGCTTTCTGGGGTACTTACAGTTCCAAACCACCACAAATGGCTATTATTTAAAAAACAGAAAATGAAATTGGAGAGAAGACGGAGAAAATGGAACTCTCATGCACTGTTGGTAGGAAGGTAAAATGGTGCAGCCCACGTGGAAGAGAGTGTTGGTTCCTCATTAAGTTAAATATACAGTTACCATATGACTCAGCAATTTCACTTCTAGTGATATATCCAAAGAATTGAAAAGAGGGACTTAAATAGATACTTTTTTTCAATGTTTATAGCAGCATTATCTTAATTGCCAAGAGACAAAGTCAGCCCAAGAGTTCATCAACAGATAAATGGATAAACAAAATGTTTATATCTCCATACAATGTAACATACATTGAATTTCTGTTTTGGGTAATGAAAAAATTCAGCAAACAGATAGTGGAGAAGGGCTGCAAACCATTGTGAATGGTTTTAATGCCGCTGAACTAAACACTCAAAAATGGTTAAAATGGTAAATTTTGTTATGCATATTTTACCTATTTTTTGTAAAAATTTTTATAGTTTTTTTAAATTTTTCAAAAAGGAAAACAAATGAAGTAGATTCTTCTTTTATTTAAATCTCAGTGGCTTTGAGTTCTCACCTAGTCGAAAGTACGAAGTCCCACCTGAGGAAAATCCTTTCTCCCTCCGTGTCTCTAGGAATCCTAAGGGTGTGCACATGATCCTAGACAGTTGCTCAGGTGAAGAAACTATAGCTTTCAGCTTCGTAGTTCCACAGATCTGCCCAGGGGGGGACTCCATCCTGCCTGGACTCCTGGGATCAGCAGCCTTTCACTGGGCCTGAACTGGAGGCCTACTCTTGTGAGGGGAGAACAGTGGAACTTTTTGAACTCCAAGTTATAGCATCACTGATACAGCTTCCAGTTTACATCCACAATCCTTTTCTTCTCAGGGGCAAACGTAGAGGTAACTCCAAGTTGGCTGGGTCAGGACATACCTGGACTACTTGCCTCCAACCTTACATCCTCTTGAGAAGTCAGGCTTACCTGGCCAGACTGGCCGTTCTCTCAAGTGAATTTTCTTAGTCTCTGCAAGAAGGCCTCTGCCAGGGCCACCGCAGTCCATAAGACAAATCAACAATCAAACCCAAATAGTGGACAAGGTTCTAGGCTTTACTCCAACATCCCAGTTCCCAACAAAAATCAATGAACGCAACATTTGAAGAGAATATCACCTAATTACTTACCAGTATTGCTGAGTGCCATCTCCTACCCAGTATGGACACAGACTCTTCCTAAGGATATTAGCTTTATAAACATCCTGAAGTCTTCTATTTATCATTCAATTTGTGATTACATTGAGCTGTAACAGGAAGATGTGGAAAAGAATGGATATAGATATTCGTTTCAGATGATGACTATGTCAGGAGTCCAACAAGGCCCAGGAGAAACTTGAGGCTCAACTTGAAGACTCTAGCATATATTCTTTAAATCCTTGTATTTCATCCAGAAAACACCACCGCATAATTGAAACTTTTGGAGGTAGAATGAACCACTTGAAGTCTATGCACTGTTTGCTATTTACTGTGTGACTCTGGGCAGCCATTTCACTTTGAACCAATTTTTTATACTTGTAAAAGGCTAATGACAACTACCTTGTGACAATTAAATAAGCTAATGCACGTAAAGGTCCTAGTACATTTCCTACAATGTCACTTCTACCCTACATCACTTTTACTTCCTTTCCCTTTCAGTAGAAAAATACACAACATAGTGCTTATAATGCCATCTATGCCCTGCAGCTGCCTTATAAAGCTTTGCTTTTTTGCTTTAAGATTTTAAAAACTAAAATCACTCGATATGAGATCAACTTCAAGGTGAATTCTGCTCCAAGGGTGATATGATTAAGTTGAAACTACTATGTTTGATTCCTCTTCTTCATTCCATATTGAACACCATTAAAGTCTCAAGATACCCTTAATGGCTTTATCTGCTTCATAGTTCTGTCTTTGACTTCTTCAATAAAAACAGAACTAGCAACAACAGAAAAGGATAGAGACATAAAAGCCAAGGAACAGTTTGAACAGTAAAAATGATCAGATACTTCATATAGAGAAGATCCAGCTGATAAGGTAGCCTGAAAAACACACACAGGAGAATCAGGAGACTTGAGTGTGAATTTTGGCCCTGCCACTTACCAGTTGAGTAGTACCTTGGTCTCTCTTTTCATGTTTAAAACAGGGATAATACCATCTCATAGAATTAAAATGTAAAGTACCATATTAATGTTAATTCAATTCACACACTGAATTAGAGCCAACCATATAGACCTGGTCCCTGCCTTCCAGGAGATTACAACTTATTTTATACGGCCACTCATTACTTCCTCCTGAATGGATTTCAGAATAGGCTAGTTTGGCATCAATACAGATGATTATACTGGTCAACTTCCACGTTAATCCTCTCAAAAGACCATGCTTACTGACCACCTAACCTCTTCTGGTCTCTGAAAGAATTGGTCTAGGAATTCACCATGTTACCTCAGCCAAAGAATTTCTTCACTTCTTCCTCAAAAGTGCACAACAAAGGAAAGAATTACAGAGAAATCAGTCTTCCCTAGATTTCAAAGAACAAGGAAGTGTTCTTCTTTTTTCATGACTTTATGAACACTGATTTCCTTCACCCACAAGATGGCCTTGCATATTGAAGACCAAATGGCAGATCTTCCAATCCAGTACTTTGGTTAGTTTGCTATTTTTTTTTTTTTTTTTTTTTTTGGCTTTTACAATGAGAATATATTAAAAGTTTACAGTTCTGAAGCTGTGAAAATGACAAGCCAAGGCATCAACAGGTGATGCTTTCTCCCGGAAGACTAGCTACCAGCTATCTTCAGCTCCTGTCACATGGCCAGGTACAGGGTGACTGGTCTTTCCAGGGAATTTTTTTTTTTTAACATTTTTATTGAGAAATATCCACACACCTACAGTTCAACCATATTATACAATCAATGGCTCACAATATTATCATGTAATTGTGTATTCTTCACCAAACCCTGGATAAAAGGAGCATCAGACACAAGGTTTCCACAATCACAGTCACATTGCAAAAGCTATATAGTTATACAATCTTCTTCAACAATCAAGGCTCCTGGAATACAGTTCAACAGTTTCAAGTACATCCCTCTAGCCACCCCATCATAAACTATAAAAGGATATCTGCATAATGCATAATAACCTCCAGGATAACCTCATGACTGAAACCTCTTAGCCACTGAGACTTCATTTCTCTCTCCCCCTTTCTGGTCAAGAAGGCTTTCTCATTTCCATGGTTCTGGCTCATCCCTAGGAGTTGGGTCCCACGTTGCCAGGGAGATTTATACTCCTGGAAGTCATGTTCCATGTAGGAGGTAGGGCAGTGAGTCACCTGCCAAGTTGGCTTGGAGAGGCCACACGTGCGCAACAAAAGAGGTTATGGGGGTGCGGGTGGGGGTGACTCGTAGGCATAATTATCAGTAGGCTTAGCCTATCCTTTGCAGGAATAAACTTCATAGAGGCCAAGCCCCAAGATTGAGAGCTCAGCCTATTTAATTAGTTGTCCCCACTGCCTGTGAGAATATCAGGAATTCCACAAATGGGGGAAGGCGAATATTTCCTCCTTTCTCCCCAGCCCCACTAGGGGACTTTACAAATACTTTATTCTCTGCCCAGATTACTCTGGGATGTATTGGGGCATCACACCAACTCAGTACTTTTTAAATATCATCACAAAACATCTGACAAAGGGCTTACTTTAAGCCTCTCACTGCTCTCTAATAAAATAGACCCAAGGTTTATCTAGCTATCTAGATCCCCATACTCTTGAACCTCACTCGCTGAATTCCTAATTGCAGTTGGCTCATAGAAAGACCATTTCAGACCAGGATACCAGGGTTACCCAAACCCTTTTGTGATACTTTTACTATTTGTACTCCTTCAAGCTTGGATACCAAGATCCTACTTTAAACCAGTAAGGATGTTTTAAAAGAATCTTAGCAACATTTTTAGGCCATGACTACATTAGGTGATCCTACCTTCTTAGGATTTAGCCAGCATCCCTGCAATTGCTTTACATACAGGTAACTTACATTCGTAGCACTCAAAATTACAGTCTACCTGTCTCAATGGGTGAATCTGAGTTGCAGGACTTCTGCTACTCCAATGGGAAAAAACACAGGTACAGAGGCAGTATGGAGTTTGGCTTGACAATTTCTGCCTGTTTTGGAGGAAGAGTAATGCAAACGGGTGGGGAGGTGAGTTTGAAACCTAAGGTTAACTCTATGGCCAAGAAATCTCCATCTTTCAGGCACAATCTCAATAAAGGGTAGACAACTGGTCTGAAAAGACCTCATTCAGAATGAGTTTCCAACAAGGCTGATCATCAGAAGCACCTAAATTTAAAGGAACTTCACTCTATTTTAATTCTGGAGTAAAGCCCAGAAATCTTTATAAAAGTGGTTGTGCTAAGGGTGCACAGGTGGTTCAGTGGTAGAATGTGCACCTTTCCTGAAGGAGACTTGGATTCAATTCCCGGACCATGCACCCCCCATCCCCCCCACCCCCCAAAAAAGTGACTGTGCTAGAATTACTCTAAGGATGCTTTGTAACCCTAAATAGAGTGCTAAATTTATTAATATTGTCTTCTTGAACTCTGCCTGCACTACTGGTTCCACAGCAAACCACAGGGACTTCTGACAATTGTGATTGCAAACTGTGGTAAATATAATGGAATTTGTTAAGAACTCAATAACTTGAATAGTGAAAAGAAAAATAACAAATTGCTGTTTTTTACTGCATTAAAAAGAAAAGTCAATCTGCACCACTCTAATCAAGTGGTCAAAGTTATTGGGACGAACTTAACATTATGCATAAATAAAGTAAATGTGGCAAAATGTTAGATTAGTATATATAGGTGTTTATTTTGCTAGTGTTGCAACTTCACTGCAAATTTGAAATAATCTCAAAATTTTTAAAAGTAATCATAATTTAGTACAAGAGACTCTCTCTAACCATTTTTGAACTCCTTAGATATGGTATCATCTTATTATCTGGCACTATTAGTTCTGCCTTCTATAAGTTAAATTTCCAGATAATCAGTGTTTATCCCATTCAACGCCAACAACATGTTTTATTAATCTATTTAAAACCAGTGTGATGGTGGCTCAGTGGCAGAATTCTTGTCTGCCATGCCGTAGACCCAGGTTTGATTCCTGGTGCCTGCCCGTGCAAAAAAACCCCACAACTTTCCTAAAAATTACTTTGCCCCATTTACAATCTTCTTTAACGATGAGGATTATCAACATCCCTAAGGCCTTTCACTAGATGGCTGTAATTTTTTTTTGTTATTTCAAGTGTTTTTATTTTCAAATGTTTAAAACTACTACGCTGATTTTGTTATCCTACTTAGCTTAAAAAACACAACGCAGAAAAGGTTTACTTTCCTATATACATTCAAATGTTACCTTCTAATGCTTATAGTGTATCTGCCCCTTGCAACTCACTACCCTATTTGCACTTCTAAGTTTGTTGAAAGTAAATGTAAATCGGGTTCTCTTAGGAGCAACACATTTTAGTGCATGAACTTTAAGCTATTTTGTCTGTTAAAGGCCTTTATGGTCAATAAGATTCTTCTATGTTCTTGGAAATCGAGGTTTCTAGATGTTCTACTCCAATCTGTAATAGAGTATGATTTCTAGAATTAAAGTGATTTAGTGATACAGTTAAGTTTCTTGGATTTAGCTCTCTCGACCTAGTAGATTTTTCTCAAAATTAAGACTGCAAAGTCTTAATTAAAAAAAGATCATAAAAAGAGCAATGGAAAATATAGTTATTACCTCTAACTTTTATCTCCACTTCAACTGCCCAAAACAACTGTTAAAGTTATTTTCAATTGCATCTATACGTCCTCTAAGACAGGATTTTTCAAAAAATTTTTTCATTATTGTCTCAAGAATAAAACTTGAATTTAAACTCATTAATTAACAACTGATCAATTAACTGATCAATTAACATTTTCCCCAGTAAGAGAAATATTAAGAAATAAGACTTTGCTGGATAGGGCTCTAAGGAGACACAAATCAGTGTAACAGCTAAAGTTTTTTTTTTTACTCTCAAGAACCAATTTTTGTCCCCAGTAAAAATACACCCTTCAAGACAATGATAAGACAGCCCCCCAAAACCAGAATGGAATTTTATTGTGTAAAGTTTATAGCGTATGACTAGTATTCCTCTGTACAAAGTACACAACAAACGGTTTTAAATACAGTTGAGAAAATGTAAGTCCTATGACAACATTTGATAGAAGCAGAACCAACCATTTACAGATACACTAAAAAATTTTTAAAATGTTTTCTTTCTCCAAAGAGTCCAATGTGCATTTCTTAGTAGAGCTGGGGGCACATCCCAGGCAAGGTCACAATGGCATTTTATTGCCCTCGATGCTAATTTTCACTGCATGTGCAGATCTGCTTTTTTTCCTGATATCTGTGAACTTTCTCATCTGTTTATCCAGTCGACTGATACCTTTCTTGGAGGTCCCCTGAAACTAAGAGTGGGGGGACAATTAAAGAACAGTCAAGAAAACATATAAACCTAATTTTGTCTTTCATCTTCTTACATCTGAAGGTTAGCAGTCAGAAGAGGTCCTACCTCTAGAAACTATTTCAAAGTAAAAAGTTAAAGAAAACAAAAACAACGTAGGATTTCTGGAAATCCACACTTCACTTATATTCTAGTCTCTCTTACCTACTTGCTCTTTATATTTAAAGGCTGGGTTGTTGGGCTATTACTTTTATAATTTGCAAAGGTCATCACTTAACAAGATGCAGTCTCCAAGAAATCAGCACCTTTTAGAAAAACTGAAGGAACTCCACTTATGTTAATGGTCAGGATGAACTCCACTTGCTAATTGTGTTGCAAAAAATTCAGTTGTTTTAAGAATGGTGAGGTTAAAAAGAGGTGGTTCTTTCTAATTCTTCCACTCAAATGATTACTGAATCACTTCTGAAACTCAAGTCAAAACACAGCTTGGCAGTGCCTGCCCATGCAAAACAACAACAACAACAAACCTCAACAGCTTGGCACAAGAAAAGCAAAGTTGGAGGAAAGACTCACACTGCCCAATTTCAAAACTGACTACAAAATTATAGTGCCAAAATTATGTTGCTCTATGACCTAGTAATAGCACTACTTGGTATATACACAGAAGAGCTGAAAAGAATGACACAAACAGACATAGGCACACTGATGTTTAGAGCAGCATTATTCACAATTGCCAAAAGATGGAAACAAACCAAATGCCCATCAACAGACAAGTGGATCAACAAAATGTGATATATACATATGATGGAATATTATGCAAAGACAAAATGCAAATATTATGCAAAGACAAAATGGCATCCTGAAAGATATGACAAGATGGATAAGCCTTGAGGACATAATGCTGAACAAAATTAGCCAGACACAAAAGGATAGATACTGTATGATCCCACTTTTATGACCAGTATAAAGGTACAATCAGAGGTTTATAATACAGAATATAGGAGACTTAAAGATACATATAAGCTAGAGGTGGGTGAATCGTTAGCTAATGAGGTTGAACTCCAATGTAAGGGAATAGATAGGAGCGAAGGTGATTCTCTAGTGGGTCTGGAAGTAATATTATCATACTGAAGATGAACAAGATTGAAAGGGGTCATATAGACCTATATGTGTCCCACTGACTCACACTAGAAATACAAATGAGTTCTCCCAAGAATTACTTCACAGATATGATTCTTGTATAAAGAGTGTTTAAGTCCAGGGTACGGGGGAAAACTGTTATCGCATGCTATGAGTTATGTTCAAAAGGAAACCATTAGTACTACCACAGCAATAGCAGAGGTAAATAATGGGATGAGGGATAAGAGTTAAGAGGAGGTTTAGATTTCCTATTTGGTGAAGGTGTGTTTTTTTGGTTTTCTTTCTCTCGGGAACAATGAAATAACCTAAAATTGAGAACTTTGATGGCCTGTGGACTTTGGGCCCTCTACATGCTGCTGGATGAATGTAGGTGGCTGAAGGATGCACTGATGGAGAAGTAGATTGGCGAACTAATGAAGGTTGTGCTGCTACAAAAAGTAACAATGTCGTGAAGCATGCAACGATGTGAATGAACATGTGAGACATTTGGTGAGACAAATTAAGCCAGAAACAAAAAAACAACAATGGTCTGGTCACCTTTAGAAAATATTTATAAGAAACAAGGGGCCTAGATTATAAGCTTTTAGAGCAGACACATTAAGTTCAGAGTGATTATTACTTCTGGGTTTTGAGAGGCTGTTTTATATATATTTAGAGATAAGAATGAAGCTGAACAGGTTTAGGTTAAAGTAATTCAGAACATGGGGTAAAGAAGACAGTGCCTATATTTTAGAACCACACACACTCTTTGAGACCAATGGAAGAAAGGTTTATTTAATCTGGAACTGAAATTTTCTGTAGTGCATAATCTGATTCAACCTATCTGTATAGCTCATTTGAACAACTGAAACACAGGAAGCACAGAATAAGAAAGAGGTCCTTTGATCCTGTATAGATTATGGCAACACCTAGAAATATCAGAGAGTATATTAAGCAGATAATCAGAAAGTATTGGCAAAGTCCCCTGAGGGAGGGGAGAAAGACTATGGAACTATTAAACCTTACCATGAGGGAATCCTCTGATGCTGTGTCAAACTTTAGGGATACCCAAATCAATAGGTCATACCCTTGATTATGCGGGTTATTCTTGTGAAGCTGACGTAGGCAGCGGAGAAGCTTAGACTACCTATAGGCATGCCTAAGAGTTACTTCTGGAGGATCTCTGTTGTTGCTCAGATGTGGCCTCAGTCTCTCAAAGCCCAACTCTGCAAGGGAAATCATTGCTCTCCCCGCTATGTGGGACAAGATATCCAGGAGTGAAAGTCTCCCTGGCGATGTGGGAGATGACTCCCAGGGATGAATCCAGACCTGGCACCATGGGATCAACAAATCCATCCTGACCAAAAGGGGGAAAAGAAGTGTAATTAATAAAGTAACTGTAGCAGAGAAACTTCAAATAGAGCTGAGAGGAGACTCTGGAGACTGCTCTTACACAAGCTTCAGGTAGACCTTGCTACTTATCATAACCTGCCAACCCCCAACCAGGACCATTTCAGCCAATCCTAAAGAACACCTAGGAGAATATATAAGATTTCACAAGGGTTCCAGACACTAGAGTAGCTTTCCAGAAACCTACAACCTCCAGATGGATCTCTGGTCCAGATAAGTCCTGAAACCTAGCCCAGCCTCTCCAGAACATCAGATAGTTCCACCTCCCTACCCCATATCAGTGACAGACCCTTCCAATATAAAAAAAATTTAGAATTGCCCCAGCCCAAACAACCCTAAAGAGAGATGTAAAGATCAAAGGTGATGGTGGAATTATACACGGAAGATAGGACTTAAATGACTATGAATGCTGAATCACTGAATTGATATCTCTTTTAGTGTCTAGTATTTTAGAGCAGCTAGGTTTTTCAAAACTTAAAATTGTGAAATTGTAACCTACGTCAAAGTCTGAAATATGTTCTACAACTAACTGTGATGCTTTGAAATTTATAGCTTTTTTGTATATATGTTATTGTTAACAAAAAAATAGAAGGAAAAAAAGTTGATTGTGATTATTAAAAAGTATTTAGGCCCTCTAGCCTCCTATATTCTGAAGCAGCTAGAAGGAAAAATATGAGAGGATCATATGGTAGCCCATGACAAACTCTGGGATCTGTCTTGTACCCACTTGTTGAAGAGTGCTTTGAAATGTATTGCTTTTTTATTTCTTTGCTTTGTATTATACTATACAATAAAAAAAGTTAAACAAACAAACAAACAAGAAAACCAAGAAAGAGCAAAAATCATGGACTTAATTGCTTACCTGGAGGAACTTTAGAAAGAAGAGCAAAGTAATCCCAAGGCAAACAGAAAAAGAGAAACAACAAAGATTTAAAGCACGGTTAAGTGAATGGGAGAACAATAGAACCAATAAAAACAAAAGTTGGTTCTTTGAGAAATCCCTAAAATTGATGGGCCACTAGCAAGACTGACAAAGAAAAATAGACAGGATGGAAATAAACAAAATTAAAAATGACAAGGCCCTACAGACCCTGAAGCAGTAAAAGAAACCATAAGAGGATACTGTGAACAACTATATGCCAACAAACTAGACAACTTAGATGAAATGGACAAATTCCTGGAAACACATAAACAAGGTACACTGACTCAGGAAGAAATAGATCTCAACCAAACAATCACAACTAAAGAGATTTAATCAGTCATCAAAAATCATACAACAAAGAAAAGCCCAGGGCTTCACAGGGAATTTTATCAAACTTTCCAAAGAACTAACACCAATCCTGCTCAAACTTTTCCAAAAATTGAGGTAAAAGGAACACTACTGTCATGGTTTATGTGCCCACTTGGCCAGGTGGTGATGCCCGGTAGTCTGGTCAGGAAAGCACTGGCCTGTCTGTTGCTATGAGGACATTTCATGGACTTAAAATCATGATTATGATGACTGTATCCACAGCTGACTGCATTTGTAATCAGCTAAGGGGAGTGCCTTCTGCAATGAGTGATGCTTAATTTAATCACTGGAAGGCTTTTAAGGAGGATTCAGAAAAAAAAGTCACTCTTCTGCTTTAGCCAGTGAGCCTCTTTTATGGAGTTCATCCAGACCCTTCATTGGAGTCACCAGCTTCACAGCATACCATATGGATTTTGGACTCTTCCATTCCCACGGTTGTCCAGCCCCCAGCCTCTCCTGAGAGCTCACTGAGGACCTTCATCAGTGTTACCAGCTTGCAGTCTGCCCTACTGATATTTTACTACATTCCTATGGTTACAAGAGACACTTTTATAAATTTTATATCCACAGATATTTCTTGCTGATTCTGTGTCTCTAGAGAACTCTAGCTAAAACAACTATCTAATTCATTTTATGAAACTAATATAATTTTAGTACCAAAACCAGGTAAAGATGCTATAAGAAAGGAAAAACTAGAGGCCAATCTCCCTAACGAACAAAGATACAAAAACTCTCAACAAAATAATTGCAAATCGAATCCAACAACACATTAAAAGAATTACACACCACGATCAAGTGGGGTTTATACCAGAATGCAAGGATGGTTCAGCACAAGAAATCAATTAATTTAATACAGCACATCAACAAATCGAAAGGGAAAAATCAAATGATCACCTCGATTGATGCTGAAATAGTATGTGACAAAATTCAACATCCTTTTCTGACAAAAGAACTTCAAAAGATAGGAATCAAAGGTAGCTTCCTCAGTATGAAAAAGGGCATACATGAAAAACTGATAGGCAGCATCATACTCAATGGAGAGACTGAAAGCTTTCCCCCTAATATTAGGAACACCACTAATATTCGACACTGTGCTAGAAGTTCTAGCTAGAGCAATCAGGCAGGACAAAGAAACAAAAGACATCCAAATTAGAAAGCAAGAAGAAAACTTTCATTATTTGCAGATGACATGATACTATACTTGGAAAATCCTGAGTAATCTACAACAAAATTACCTGAGCTAATAAACAAATTCAGCAACGTGGTGGAATATAAAATTAATGTGCAAAATCAGTAACGTTTCTATACACAAGCAATGACCTAATTGAGAGTCAATTAAGGAAAAATTACATTCAAAATAGCAACTAAAAGAATCAAGTACTTAAGAATGAACTTAACTAGGGACAAAAAGGATTTGTACACAGAAAACTACATAACATTGCTAAAAATAATCAAAGAAGTTCTAAATAGGTGGAAAGACATTTGCTCCTCATGGATAAGAAGGTTAAATATAGTTAAGATGTCAATTCCACCCAAACCGATCTACAGATTCAACACAGTACCAATCAAAGTTTCAACAACCTACTTTGAAGACTTGGAAAAGCAAGTTATCAAATTCATTTGGAAGGGAAAGAGACCCCGAATAGCTAAAAACATCCTAAAAAAAAATCAGGATCAATACTTCCTGATTTTAAAACTTATTATAAAGCCACAGTGATCAAAACAGCATGGTGCTGGAAAAAAGACAGAAATACTGACCAATGGAATTGAGAGTGTAGAAATAGACCACCAAATCTATGTGCAACTGATTTTTTTTTTTTTTTTTTTTGGCTTTTAAAATGGAGGTTTATTAACGGACAAGTTTACAGTTCTGAGGCCATGAGCGTGTTCAAATTAAGACATCAACAGATGATGCTTTCTCCTCAAAGACTGCATATTTAAGCTCTTCTCTCACATGGCCAGGAACATGGTGGCGTCTGTTGGTCTCTCTCTCTTCTTTCCTGGGTTTTGCTGTTTCCAGCTTCTGGCTTCATTGACTTCCTCTCTGTTTCTGTGGTTATTCTGTTTTTGTACACCCTTCTCTCTCAGCTTCTCTGCCTTTCTCTGTTAGTTTCTCTGAATTTCATCTCTTGTAAAGGAGTCCAGTAAGAGTATTAAGACACACCCGGGGCATGGTTCAATATTTTTTTTTTT
>PVIY010045254.1:7246-19315 GCA_004026745.1 Myrmecophaga tridactyla | reverse complement strand
TTTCATTTATGTCCCCAGCCCTCCTCCCTCTATCATTCTCACATGCAGCTTCATTCAGTATTTTAACATAATTACATTACAGTTAGGTAGTATTGTGCTGTCCATTTCTGAGTTTTTGTATCCAGTCCTGTTGCACAGTCTGCATCCCTTCAGCTCCAATTACCCAATATCTTACCCTATTTCTATCTCCTGATGATCTGTGTTACCAAGAACATATTCCAAGTTTATTCACTAATGTCAGTTCATGTCAGTGAGACCATACAGTATTTGTCCTTTTGTTTCTGGCTAATCTCACTCAGCATAATGTCCTCAAGGTCCATCCATGTTGTTACATATTTCATAACTTTATTCTGTCTTAGAGCTGCATAATATTCCATCGTATGTATATACCACAGTTTGTTCAGCCACTCGTCTGTTGATGGACACTTGGGCTGTTTCCATCTCTTGGCAATTGTAAATGATGCTGTTATAAACCTTGGTGTGCAAATGTCCGTTTGTGTCCTTGCACTCATGTCCTCTGAGTAGATACCTAGCAATGGTATTGCTGGGTCATATGGCAATTCTATACTTAACTTCCTGAGGAACCGCTAAACTGGCTTCCATATTGGTTGTACCATTTGACATTCCCACCAACAGTGGATAAGTGTGCCTCTTTCTCCACATCCTCTCCAGCACTTGTCATTTTCTGTTTTATTGTTAATGGCCATTCTGGTGAGTGTGAGATGATATCTCATTGTGGTTTTGATTTGCATTTCCCTGATAGCCAGGGAAGTTGAGCATCTTTTCATGTGCCTTTTGGACATTTGTATTTCCTCTTCTGAGAAGTGTCTGTTCATGTCTTTTGCTCATTTTGTAATTGGGTTGTTTGTCTTTTTATTGTTGAGTTGAACAAACTCTTTATATATTCTGGGTATTAGACCTTTATCTGATATTATTTCCAAATATTGTCTCCCATTGTGTAGGCTGCCTTTTTACTTTCTTGACACAGTTCTTTGATGCACAAAAGTGTTTAATTTTCAGGAGGTCCCATTTCTTTCTTTCTTTCTCCGATGCTCATGCTTTGGCTGTAAGATCTAGGAAACAGCCTCCTATTACAAGATTTATAAGATATTTCCCTACATTTTCTTCTAAAAGTTTTATGGTCTTAGATCTAATGTTTATGTGTTTGATCCATTTTGAGTTAATTTTTGTATAGCGTGTGAGATACGGATCCTCTTTTTTGCATGTGGATATCCAGTTCTCTAAGCACCATTTAGTGAAAAGACTGTTCTGTCCCAGGTGAGTTGGCTTGACTGCCTTATCAAAGATCAATTGTACATAGATGAGGGGGTCTACATCTGAACATTCATTCCGTTGGTCAGTATATCTATCTTTATTCCAATACCATGCTGTTTTTAGCACTGTAGCTTTGTAATATGCCTTAAAATCAGGTAATGTGAGACCTCCAACTTCGTTTTTCTTTCTCAGAATATTTTTAGCTATTCGGGGCATCCTACCCTTCCAGATAAATTTGGTTATTGGTTTTTCTATTTCTGAAAAGTAAGTTTTGAGGATTTTAATAGGTATTGCATTAAATCTGCAAATCAATTTAGGTAGAATTGACATCTTAACTATATTTACTCTTCCAATCATGAACACAGTATGCCCTTCCATTTATTTAGGTCTTCTGTGATTTCTTTTAGCAATTTCTTGTAGTTTTCTTTGTATAGGTCTTTTGTATCCTTAGTTAAATTTATTCTTAAATATTTTATTCTTTTATTTGCGATTATAAATGAGATTTTTTTCTTGATTCCCCCCTCAGATTGTTCGTTACTAGTGTATAGAAATACTACAGATTTTTGAGTGTTGATCTTGTAACCTGCCACTTTGCTGTATTCATTTATTAGCTTTAGTAGTTTTGCTGTGGATTTTTCAGGGTTTTCAACATATATCATATCATCTGCAAACAGTGAGAGATTTACTTCTTTCTTTCAAATTTTGATGCCTTGTGTTTCTTTTTCTTGTCTAATCTGGCTAGAACTTCCAACACAATGTTGAATAACAGTGGTGATAATTGACATCCTTGTCTTGTTCCTGATTTTAGGGGGAAAGTTTTCAGTTTTTCCCCATTGAGGATGATGTTAGCAGTAGGTTTTTCATATATTCCCTTTATCATGTTGAGGAAGTTCCCTTCTGTTCCTTTCCTTTGAAGTGTTTTCAACAGGAAAGGGTGTTGAATTTTGTCATATGCCTTTTCTGCATCAGTCAAGATGATCATGTGGTTTTTCTGCTTTGATTTGTTCATATGGTGTATTACAGTAATTGATTTTCTTACATTGAACCATCCTTGCATACCTGGGATGAATCTTACTTGGTCATGGTGTATAATTCTTTTAATGTGGTATTGGATTCGATTTGCAAGAATATTGTTGAGGATTTTTGCATCTATATTCATTAGAGAGATTGGTCTGTTTCTTGTAATATCTTTGTCTGGCTTTGATATGAGGGTGATGTTGTTTTCATAGAATGATTAGGTAACCTTCCCTCCTCTTCAATTTGTTTGAAGAATTTGAGCAAGATTGATACTAATTCTTTCTTGAATGTTTGGTAGAATTCACATGTGAAGCCATCTGGTTCTGGACTTTTCCTTTTGGGGAGCTTCTTAATGACTAATTCAGTTTCTTTACTTGTGATTGGTTTGTTGAGGTTGTCTATTTCTTCTCAAGTCAATGTTGGTTGTTCATGCCTTTCTAGGAAGTTATCCATTTCATCTACATTGTCTAGTTTATTAGCATAAAGGTGCTTGTTGTAACCTCTCATTACCACTTTTATTTCTGCGGGGTCAGTGGTTATGTCTCTTCCATTTCTGATTTTGTTTATTTGCATCCTCTCTCTTCTTTTTGTCAACCTCGCTAAGGATCCATCAATCTTTTGATTTTCTCATAGAACCAACTTCTGGTTTTGTTGATTTTCTCAATTGTTTTCACGTTCTCAATTTCATTTATTTCTGCTCTAATCTTTGTTATTTCTTTCCTTTTGCTTGCTTTGGGGTTAGTTTGCTGTTCTATCTCTAGTTCTTCCAAGTGTGCAGTTAATTCCTCCATTTTTGTCTTTTCTTTTTTTTGATATAGGCATTTAGGGCAATAAATTTCCCTCTTAGCACAGCCTTTGCTGCATTCCAAAAATTTTGATATGTTGTGTTTTCATTTTCATTTGCCTCGAGATATTTACTGATTTCTCTTGTAATTTCTTCCTTGACCCACTGGTTGTTTAAGAGTGTGTTGTTGAGCTTCCATATATTTGTGAATTTTCTGGCACTCTGCCTATTATTGATTTCCATCTTCATTGTTTTAAGATCTGAGAAAGTGTTATGTATGATTTCAATCTTTTTAAATTTTTGAGACTTGCTTTGTGACCCAGCATATAGTCTATCCTTGAGAATGATCCATGAGCACTTGAGAAAAAGGTGTATCCTGCTGTTGTGGGGTGTAATGTTCTATAAATATCTGTTAAAGTCTAGCTCATTTATTGTGTTCTTCAAATTCTCTGTTTCTTTATTGATCCTCTGTCTAGATGTTCTGTCCATTGCTGAGAGTGGGGAATTGAAGTCTCTAGCTATTATGGTAGATATGTCTATTTCTCTTTTCAGTGTTTGCCTCATGTATTTTGGAGCACTCTGGCTTGGTGCATAAATACTTATGATTTTGTCTTCTTGTTGAATTGTTCCTTTTATTAATACACAGTGTCCTTCTTTGTCTCTTTTTGTTGTTTTACATTTGAAGTCTAATTCTTTGGATATTAGTATAGCTACTCCTGGTATTTTCTGATTGTTGTTTGCATGAAATATCTTTTCCCAACCTTTCACTTTCAACCTGTGTTTATCCTTGGGTCTAGGATGGGTCCTGTTTTTCTTTCCTTATTTTTTTCTTTTTTTTTGGGGGGAGGGGTCCTGTTTTTTAATCCATTCTGCCAGTCTGTGTCTTTTGATTGGGGAGTTTAATCCATTAACATTTAGTGTTGTTACTGTAAGGGCAGTACTTCTAACATTTTACCTCTTGGATTTTATATGTCATATCTAATTTTTCTTCTTTTTATCTTTACTGATAGTGTCCATTTCTACACTCTTCTCCACACCTCTCTCTCCTGTTTTTTCCTATCTGTCCCTTGTGTTCCCTTTAGTATTTCTTGCAGAGCTAGTCTCTCGGTCACAAATTCTCTCAGTGATTTTTTGTCTGAAAATGTTTTAATTTCCCCCTCATTTTTGAAGGACAGTTTTGCTGGATACAGAATTCTTGGTTGGCAGTTTTTCTCTTTTAGTGTTTTAAATATATCATACCACACATAGTTTCTGCTGAGAAATCTATGTATAGTCTTATTGGGCTTCCCTTGTATGTGATGGATTGTTTTTCTCTTGCTGCTTTCAAGATTCTCTCTTTCTCTTTGACATCTGACATTCTGATTAGTAAGTGTCTTGGAGTATATCTATTTGGATCTATTCTGTTTGGTGTGCTTCTTGGATCTGTAATTTTAAGTCTTTCATAAGAGTTGGGAAATTTTCAGTGAGAAGTTCCTCCATTAGTTTTTCTCCTCCTTTTCCCTTCTCTTCTCCTTCTAAGATACCCACAACACGTATATTCGTGTGCTTCACGTTGTCATTCAATTCCCTGAGTCCCTGCTCATATTTTCCATTCTTTTCCCTATATTTTCTTTTGCTTGTCGGATTTCAGATGGCCTGTCCTCCAGTTTACTAATCCTATCTTCTCCCTCTTGAAATCTAATGTTGTAGGTTTCCATTGTTTTTTTTCTTCTCTTCTACTGTGCCTTTCATTCCCATAAGTTCTGTGATTGGTTTTTCAGACTTTCAATTTCTTCTTTTTGTTCCTTCCTTGCCTTCTTTATATCCTCCCTCAATTCATTGATTTGATTTTTGATGAGGTTTTCCATGTCTGTTCGAACATTCTGAATTAATTGTTTCAACCCCTGTATTTCATTTGAATTGTTGGTTTGTTCCTTTGATTGGGCTGTATCTTCAATTTCCCTAGTATGAGTCGTTATTTTTTGCTGGCATCTAGGCATTTCATTACCTTAATTGGTTTATTCTGGAGATTGTTTTCACTGTTTTTACCTAGGATTTTCTTGCTGGATGACTTTATTGTCTGTCTGTTCTTTGACATTCAGTTCAGCTTATTCTAAACAGCTTAGGTTTTGTTTAACAGATCAGAATTTTTCAGTTCTTGTTTTCTTGTTTCTTGCCCTACCTGTATGGTGCCTTTTTTGTTTGTTAGTTTGTTTTTCTACTTAGGAGGGTCTACTTAGGTATTATAGACCCCAGTCAGATTTTCCCAGACCAAACTGGCCTCCTCTCAGGAGGAAAGAGTCACCTGCATCAGTTTTCCCTGAGGGTGTGACCCAGGAGTTTGAACTGTGGAGCCTCTGGACTCTGTGTTTTTCCTATCCTGCCTGGTATTTGGTGCTTGTCTGACAGCGGGTCCCACCCGCATAAGATGATGTGGTACCTTTAACTTCAGCAGACTCTCCCTGCTGGGGGCATGGTTGAGACAGAGGAGAGGTTGAACATTAGCTTTAATTGCTTCAGTTTTCCAGACTCTGGGGTCTGAATTCCTTGAGGGAGGGATTCCACCTGAGCTGGGTCCCATCCCTCTCCTGGGGAAGGCATACCCCCCAGACAGGCTCTCAGACCAGCTTAATATTGCCCATGCCTGGTCAACTGGAGCCTGAGAAGCCCTGCAGCTGTATCCAAAGAGCAGTCAAGCGCAGAAACACAGCCATAAAAAAAAGAAAAGAAAAAAAAAGTCCTTTTCAGAGCAGGGCCCCCTTTCCTTGGGTTTGCCAATCTAGAGCTTCAGTTGGTAATGTTGCTCTGTGTATCTCCAGATCCTGTGTGCCCCCTTTTTCCTTCAGGGTCCAGACCCTTTCAAGTATTTTGTGGTGTCTGATCCAAAAAACCTCTGGTTTTGTTTGTTTTTTTCTTTTCTCTGTCAGCTGTGCCCACTCTGTACTGAGACAAAAACCAGCAACCTCCACTTTTACTTGAGGTTCAGCTGAGCTGGGGGCTTATTTTTAGTAATCAGAATTTGTTAATTAATTCCGCAGTTGGAGCTTGGTTGTGCTCAGCCCTTGCTGCTAGTAAAGTCTCTTTCATTTTCCCTCTGGGAGGCAGCCTGTCGGGGAGGGGCCTTGGCCACTGCAGCTTGGGAAACTCATGGTTCTGGGTCAGCTCGCAGCCGGTCCAGCTTGTCTAGACTGGGATACGCTGTGTGTCTGGTCACTGACGTGGCCCCAGCAGTTGTTCCGTACTGTTCCTGGCTATTTACTAGCTGCTCTTGTGGATGAACTAAGTCCCACTCCTCACTAACCTGCCATCTTGGCTCCTCCTTGGCCAGTATTGCTGTTTTGACCATTGCAGCTCTGTAATAAGTTTAAAATTGAGAAATATAAGTCCTCCAACTTCATTAATCTTTTCCAAGTTGGCTTTAGCTATTTGGGACCTCTTACCCTTCCCTATAAATTTGAACAAGACGGGTGGCTGCTGTGGCTCAGCAGGCAGAGCTCCGACCTGCCGTGCTGGAGGTCTGGAGTTCGATCCCTGGTGCCTCCTGCCCATATGCAAATTAAAAAAAAAAAAATTGAACAAGACAATACCTTTCTATTTATTTTTCTTGCCATATTCAACTGCCTAGAATCATAGGTGCAATGTTCAATAAGATGGCTGAGAGCAAATATCCTTGTCTTATTCCAAATCTTAAGGGAGTGGGAATCATCCAGTGTTTCATGATTAAGCACAATGAGATTTGCAGAATTCTTGTAAAGTCTGTTTATCAGGTTGAGGAACTTCCCATGTTCCTGTTTGTAGATAATATTTGTCATTGATTAATGTTGAATTTTGTGGAGTGATTTTCTGCATCTTTTGACATGGTCATAGATGACCATTAGTCTAGTGTTAGAGTTGATTTTCTGGTGTTGAATAGTCCTTGTGTTCAAGGATAAACTGCATTTGATCAGAATGCATTATCACTTTTAATATGTGGCTTAATCAATTTATTATATATTTGTTGGGGGTTTTTGTGTTTCTGTTCATGAGAAATTATTTTCTGTAATTTGCATTTGTTTAATGTCTTTATTGTATTAGGTTTGTTGAATTTATGGGTGTAATGTTCATAATATTCTTGTAATGCCCTTCAATATCTATAGATTTGGAGTGAAGAAAAAAATTGATGATTGGCTTTTCCATTTCTGCAAAGAAAGCTGTTGGAATTTCTATTGGGATTTCATTGAATCTGTAAATCATGTTGGGTAGAATTACCAATTTAACAATATTTTGTCTTCCAATCAATGAACACAAAATATCTTGCCATTTATTTAGGTCTTCTTTGATTTCTTTTAGCCGTGTTTTGCAGATTTTTTTTGTGTATAAGTCCTTTACGCCCTTGGTTAAATTTATTTGATTTTTAGTAGCTATTGTAAATGGAATTATTTTATTGTTTTGTTCTCCAGATTGTTCATTTCTAGTGTGTAGAAACACTACTGATTTTTACATGTTGATCTCGTACCCCACTACTTTGCTGAATTCATTTGTTAGCTCCAGTAGCTTTGTTATGGATTTTTCAGGATTTTCTGTAATAGGGTCATGCCATCTGCAAATAGGAAAAGTTTTACCTTTTCCTTTTCAATCTAGATGTCTTTTTTTTCTTTTTCTTGCCTAATTTTTCTGACTAGACCTTTCAGTACAATATTGAGTGACAGTGGGCATACTTATCTTGTTCCTGATCTTAGAGGGGAAACTTTCAGTCTTTCATCAGTGAGGATTTTGTTAGCAGTGGGTTTTCCATACATGCCCTTTATCATGTTGAGGATGTTTCCTTCCTCTCCTAGTTTTCCATGTTCCTAGTTTTCTTCTTTTAGCAAGAAGAGAGGCTGGTTGTTACATGATCCTGCAACCCTGTTGCTCAGTATTATGTGTGGAGGAACCAACTGTGGGGACACGAATGTACATTTGCACATGGGTGTTTATGGTGGCAGTGTTGGTGATTCACAGTGGATGAAGGTGACGGAAGTATGCAACAACTGAGGAAAGGAAGGAGGAATTGTGATGTATACGTATAATGGACTACTGAGCATCCGCTAGAAGGAATGAAGTTGTGAGGCATGCGACTAGGTGAATGAACCTTAAGGATTGCATGTCGAATGAAATGTCAGAAACAAAAAGACAAATATTATCATGCCTCACTCATATGGACTAACTGTAATATACAACCTCGGAGAATTGAAGTTGAGGATATGAATTATTAGGTTGGGATCTCTTGTAAAGGGTCCTAGATTGTAAGCTTTTACAGCAGTCACACATATTCAGGGAGTTGTAACTATTATTTCTTAATTCTGAGATACTGAGTTCTTTGTATATAATCTGGTTGTTCCCAGAAACTTAGGGTATTTATGTGACACCTGAGACTCAGAGTTAGAGCTCTGAAGCTATGTAAGTCAGCAGTACCACATATAGCAACTGTTTAAAAAGTTGAGAAAAGGATCAGACTTCAACTAGAGATACAATGGAGCTGATCTGGATAGGACAAAGGTAGATCAGAATACAGGGTAGGGGATGATATTGTCCATACTTTAAAACTTCAACTTCTGTGTGAGATCAAAAGGAGAGATATTTATTTGGTGCACGTGGTAGTTAGATTCAGTTGTCACCTTGGCCAGGTGAAGGCACCTAATTTTGTTGCTGTGGACATGAGCCAATGGTACGTGAACCTCATCTGTTGCTGATTACATCTGCAGTCGGCTAGGAGGTTTGCCTGCTGTAATGAATGACGTTTGACTTAATTGGCTGGTGCTTAAAGCACAGCCCAGGCAACTTGGCATAGCTCATCTCAGCACTCGCAGCTCAGCCCAGGCCTTTGGTGATGCAGAAAGGAATCACCCCGTGGAAAGACATTAGAACCCAGAGGCCTGGAGAGAAGGCCAGCAGAGACCACCCTGTGCCTTCCCATGTAAGAAAGAACCTCAGTGGAAAGTTAGCTGCCTTTCCTCTGAAGAACTAACAAAATAAATCCCCTTTTATTAAAAGCCAATCTGTCTCTGGTGTGTTGCATTCTGGTAGCTAGCAAACTACAATAGTGCACAATTTATATTTTGGGTAATACATTACCTAATTTAACTTGTATGGTTAGTTTACTTGAACACCATAAGTACATGCAATCTTGAATAGGACTTGAGATCTTGTCGGTTTGTACAGGTTAGTGCCTTGATATGTCCCAGAGTAATTTGGACAGTGAATAAAAAAGTATTTGCAGAGTCCCCTTGGGAGAAAGGAGGAAGTATTCAACTTCCAAATTTGCAGAATTCCTGATATTCTTGCAAGCCCTCGATCTTGGGGCTCACCCCTATGAAACTTATTCCTGCAAATGATAGGCTAAACCTACTTATAATCCCCAGAGAATCTCTTTTGTTGCTCAGATGTGACCTCTCTCTCTAAGCCAACTCCACAGGTGAACTCACTGCCCTCCTTCCCATGTGGGACATGACTCCCGGGGGCGTAAGTCTCCATGGCAATATGGTGTCTGATTCCCAGCAACATGAGATTAAGAAAGGCTTCTTGACCAAAAGGGGGAAGAGAGAAATGAGAAAAAATAAAGTTTCAGTGGCTGAGAGATTTCAAACAGTCGAGAGGTTATTCTAATGCATTATATAAATATCCCTTTTTATTTTACGGTGTACTGCAGTGGCTGGAGGGAAGTACTTGAAACTGTTGAGCTGTTTTCCAGTAGCCTTATTATTTATTTATTTATTTATTTTAACATGGACAGGCACCGGGAATCGAACCTGGGTCTCCGGCATGGCAGATGAGAATTCTGCCACTGAGCCACCATTGCACCTCCAGTAGCCTTGATTTTTGAAGATGATTGTGTAATGACAGAACTTTTACAATGTGACTGTGTGGTTGTGAAAACCATGTGTCTGATGCCCCCTTTATCCAGGATATGAACAGATGTATAAAAAAAATGGGTAAAAAATAAACAAATAATAGGGTGGTAAGGAATAAAGAAAATTGAGTAAATTGAAATACTAGTGGTCAATAAGAGGGATGGGTGAGGGGTAGAGGATGTATGAATTTTTTCTTTTTATTTCTTTTTTCTGGAGTGATACAAATATTCTAAAAATAATCGTGGTGATGAATACACAACTATGTGATATTGTGAGCCATCGATTTGTACACTATGCATGGACTATGTGTGTGAAGATATATCAATAAAAATATTTTAAAAATAAAAGAAGAGGGGCTGGATTTTGTCAAATGACTTTTACTCACCCTCTGAGATGATCATGCGTTTTTTTTGCCTTTGTTCTATTAATATAATCTGTTAGATTAATTGATTTTCTTATATTGAACCACACTTGCAATACCTGGATAAACCCAACTTTATCATGATGTTTAATTCTTGTAATATGCAGTTAGAGTCTGTTTCGCTAGTATTTTGTTGTGAATTTTTGCATCTATATTCATGAGGAATATTGGTCTATAATTTTATTTTCTTGTGATGTCTTCATCTGGCTTGGATATTAGGGTAATGCTCTTATAGAATGAGTTAGGAAGTTTTCCCCTCCTCTTCTATTGTTTTGAAATTAACCAATTAATTTGTTAATTTTTCTTGGAATATTTGGTAAAATTTACCAGTTTCGAAGCCATCTGGACCTGGACTTTTCTTTGTTTGGAGGTTTTTGATAACTAATTCAATCTCTTTACTTTTGGTGTGTTTAGATCTATTATTTCTTCTTGAGTCAGTACAGTTAGTTTGTGTGTTTCTATAAATTTGTCCATTTCATCTAGGCTTTCTAATGTATTGGCATGCCATTGTTCATAGTATACTTTTATAATTCTTTTTGTTTCTGTGGGTTCAGTAGTAATATCCCTTTCATTACTGATTTATTTGTGACCTCTCTCTGAGTGCCATCTTAAATGTTCCTTTAACTGATTAAATAATTCTAATACATTTTAAAAGCCTTTAGAAAAGGAAGAAACAGATCATGTTGAAGAACTGCAATCTGAAGAAACTGGTATTTCTGATTTCTCTGCTGGTGATACTATTGGACCACTTGCTTTACCAGTTGGGAGAGCAAGGTAAGTTTTTTCTTAGCATGGAAATAGGAGTAGGGGTGGGGTGTAGAATTTAAATTTAATTGTGTTTATATACACTATTATGTGTCTAGCTCAAGTATCTTTCTCTCCTTTTCTATTTCTCTTTCAAGCTCCAGATTTGTATACTCAACTATCTAAGCATAGCTCTACTTAAAAATGCCATTGGTACCCAAAATATGACCAAGACTGAAGATATTTGCCCTTGGTCTCTTCCCACCCCGTACCAGTTTAATATTGTTGCTTCTTAATTGTTTTCCTTGTATCTAATCTGATTGCTCTCCAATCTTTCTTCATCACTGCTGCCAGGGTGATTTTTAAAAATGAAAACCTGATCATGTTGTTTCTCTCGTTAAAAATCCTTTGGTGGCTCTTCATTGCCTTCATGATAAAATTCAAGCTCCTTACCTGTAATATGTAGGAGCCTTCATTGAGTGGTCCTCCACCTGCAGTGTGCCATCAGGCGTTTGGAAATTTGCAAGGATAGTTTTTGGTTGTCGCAATTACCAAGGATAGCTACTGGCATTACCAAGGATAGCTACTGGCATTTTAGTATACCTGGGCCATGGATGGTAAATATCCTCCAATGCATGGGCTCTCCTGCATTATAAGGAATTATCCCACCCAGGATGCCATTGGTACCCCTATTAGAAACCCTGGTGCCTCTGACTACCTCTCTAACTTGACTTCCTACCTCCTCTCCTCCCCTGCCCATGCATTCATATTCAGTTTACTGAGCCTGGCCTCCACTAACTCTAAAACCAAAAGGGCCTTGCCTTCAAAAAATTCTGTAGGATATAGTCATATAAATTATAACACAAGAGAATAACTACTATAATAGCAATATTAAAGTGACTTTCCTTTATGCTGGATTTTTGTTATTTTTGCTATGCAAAAACCTTTTCTATTTTTATGTAGTTGAATTAATCTTTTTT
>PVIY010045253.1:0-19221 GCA_004026745.1 Myrmecophaga tridactyla | reverse complement strand
AAACATAACCTCTCCCCTCTCATTTCCAAAACACGTTATTAGCTTGTTTCCTCTTTTATGTCCATGTGAAAGATGTTACACCATTCACTGATACCCACTTTTGGTCCACTTTTGGAAACACATGGAGGATTGCAAGATTCTGCCCACTTAAAGTTATAAATGGCTCTCTGACTTGCTTCAAACCATAAAACATAAGAGGAAGTGGGGTTGTATGTTCCAAGAAGGAAGCACTTAGTTTTCAGGTTTGCTCAGCTCTCTAGTCCTGTCTTCCCCTGTCATGGGAACACATGTGGAAATGGGGGTGTCCTAAAGGACAAAGAAGCTTGGAATACCAAACCCATAAGTACAAGACATCTGCCACAGAGAATGGCAGGCACCTGGACTTAACTTTGCATGTGCAATAAACAAAGCATTAAAGCAATGAGATCTGCAGTTGTTACCTCAGTATCCTATTACTTATTCTGATTAATACATCCTTTCAAATTGTGTGAGGGTCTTGTATAAAGCCACCTGATTTCTATATCTTTTGTCATCAGTGAAACTCCCAGACCAAGCTTTAACCATCTCTTGGTAAGGTCATCTGGCAATTACCCCCACAGTCTATGATAAATCTGAGAATGAATTTGTATTACTACCTTGTAAGTAATATAGTATTTTTGGTATTTCTCATAGAACAAAGATATAGAAAAATGTCATTAAATATCAATTTAAATGCCCAACTCTATTTATTGAACTAAATTACTGTGTGACCCGTTAATATCTGGATCCTGTTTGAAAAATCTTACTTAGATTTAGACAGAGTTGTATTTCTACAATTTCACATCAAAGGAAATAGTTTGGAGAATCCATGAGATACTTAGATTTTTTAATACATTGTTATGGACAGGTTCATTTGTGAACTTGGCCCAGTGGTAGTACCTGTTTGTCTGGTTGGACAAATGCTGGCCTGTCTGTTGTTATGAGGACATTTCATAGAATTAAATCATGAGCATGTTGGCTGTATCCACAGCTGATTCCATTTGTAATCAGCCAAGGGGAGTGTCTTCTGCAATGAGTGACACTTAATCTATTCACTGGAAGCCTTTTAAGGAGGATTCAGAAGAGACAGGCTTTATTCCTGCTTTGGCCAGCTAGACTGTCCTGTGCAGTTCATCCAGACCCTCCATTGGAATCGTCAGCTTCACAGCCTGCCCTATGGATTTTGGATTCTATGTTCCCATGGTTATGTGAGACACTTTTATAAATTTTATATTTATGAATATTTCCTGTTGATTCTGTTTCTGTAGAGAACCCTAACTAATATGTACATATTTTATATGGAAAGTAATCTGAACTTAATTTTATATTTGTAATCCTATAAAGATTTAATTACATTTGGATTGCATTTAGGTATCTATCTGCCTCAAGGAATGAATGCCCGCACCTTTTATGGGTTCATATCTCTCAGTGGCATATCATGGTGGTGACTTTATCTTCTGAAAATTCCAAATGAAAATAGATTAGAGCACAAAACACATATGGGATCTCTACTTTGCACTCCAGTTCTCATTATCAAAGACAAATTTAAAGGACATAATTACATATATAGAAAGAATTTAGGAAAAGTCCAGGGAAATTTTGCTCCCTTCAGACATTTATAAAGAAATCTATGATAAATTAAAAAATAATACATAATTCATAATTTATCTGTTTGCTAATTCTAGAAGACTTAGCCCATGGTACTTATGTTACTTCAGGAATAGTTTATGTTCCTTAAACAATCTCTGTAAGTGGAATTTTCCCATAAACAAATATATTTTGATGGTTTATTTACGTGCTCAAATTTGGGATATTATATTTTTACATATTTTAACAAGGTAACCTAAAATAATAAGAGAAAATTAATCCATCAGTTATACCATCTTTGAACTAATCACACATGTTTGTGTTTGTGTTTGCATTTGAAATAGTGTATCCTTGGAATGTCATGACTGCCAAGTCCCTTTCTCACCCCAAAGATCAATTATCTAGGTTTCAGTCTCCTGATCCCATTCCTTAGCAATTTTTGTGGAGTGTATTTTATGTTTTTGTTCCTGAGGGTTGAGCAGTGGTGTGACCACAGTGGAGAAGGTGAAGAACTCACCATATTTTGAAGCACAGTTGCTCTTAGGGTCTGTGAAAGCCATTCCCACTGACCCACAAAACATGAACACCACAGAAAAGTTAGGAAGAGCAGGTGGAAATGGCTTTCTGCCTTCCATCCTCTGATGTAATTTTCTAAGTGGCCTGAGATGTGAAGCCATAGGAAGTTAGAATTAACCCTCCCAGCATGATGGTGAAGAGGACAGCAAAAATGGCCATCTTCCAATTGTTGGAGGAAATGTCTCTGCAGGCCAGAGGTATGAGCACTAGCACCTCACCGAGAAATTCATCCACATGTTGGTGGGCACAGAAGGAAGCAGGAACATGATGGGTGATTGGATCAGGGCCATGTTTACCACCTTCTAGCAGGGAAGAGGGTACATGATGGTGGTGTATTGAAGTGGCGGGCAGATGGCAATGTAGCAATCAAAGGCTGTGGCCATCAGCAAAATACTTTCCATGGCAGCAAGACAGAGGAACATGCAGAGCTGCATGACAAAGTCTGTGTAGATAGTCTTGTCTGGTCTCCAAAGATTTGAGAATATCTGAGGAATGGTGGTTGTCATAAAGCAGAGCTCCAGAAAGGAAAAATTTCTAAGAAAGGAGTACATGGGTGTATAGAAGCAAGGGTCCGTGTGAGAGAGCAAGACAGTGGTCAAGTTTGCTAGGATGATCATAGTGTAAAAAGTGATGACAACCCAGAGGAGAACCATTTCTATCTGGGGCATTCAGAGAAGCCAAGAAGGATGAAATCAATTGGGAATCTCTTGCTGTTCATTCCTGTGGCATTTGACCTTGGGGTACAGACATAATTGCAAATAATTTTTTAAAATGGTTTTGTAGAAAAGCCCTATTGCCATTTCTTTACAGAAGGAAAACATTTGTTTTCCAGGAAGTCTTGGGGCACTGGGCATTTGAATATTTCCCCTTCCTTAAGAGAATGTGATGTAATACATCTTTTATAAGGTCATATTGTTTTCACCAAAAATGATTTATAAGATACACTCTTTGTAGTCCGTTTCTAAGATGTTCACTTATAACATCTCAGTGAGAGATGTATTTACCTTAGATCACTTGTATGTTCTTCCTAGATTGACTGTCAGTCATGTATCTATTAGCTACCCTAAGATATTTATAGTGCAATGTTTAATGCAAAATATACCTTTCAAATATATAACCCCAAGGGTAAAAGAGTATTATTATGCATTGTTTGTAATGTTGCTAGGAACACATGAAATAGATTATCCTGAAAACAAGAACTTCCTGCTCTCACTGGTTTGTAAAACAGACACTACACAGTGAGGCCTTGAAATAATACCATATTTTTGAGTATCTGAAGAAACACCCTGGCAGAGGAGACATGCCAGTTTTTAAATGATGCAAACCTAGGTTGGGTACCCATTTCTTTTAACTTAAATAAAATAATTTAAATTGCTTTAAGTACACAACTTAAAAATCCAGAGGAATTATTCTCATCTAAAAAATGGTTCTACTAACTCCTACCTCAGAGTATTCAGGACTGGGATAAAGGATATAACGTTGCCTGTTGCCTCTTGCATTATACACGCTACAAAAACCTAGTAGAACAGAAAACACTATTTATAGCCTTATGAGTGTCCATTATTTCTATCCTCAATAATCAATGGGTATATAAAAACTTGATGCAAGAGCCATAATTAAAACAAAACTGTGAATTCAAAATTGTGACAAGATTATGAAATTTGTAATTATTTAAAGCTTTGCATCATGGGCAGTGGGAAAATATGACCCAGAGTCATTGGGTGAATAACTATTTTGGGCATGGATTTGAAGGACACTTTCATGCAATATGAATTTTCTGTCTTTAAGAATTGTGCAATAGTTCAGAGGAAATAAAAAACATGATAAAAACAAAATATGCAGCTAGGCAAAAGGAAATTAAGTCATGGATTGTGAAGAGTTGAATTGTGAAAGCAGTCAGTGCAAATATTTGAGTAATGTTACTTGATAGTAAAATCTATAAAACTGATTTAGTGAATGAACAGGTGGGACATTTGGTGAGGTAAAATAAGCCAGAAACAAAAGAAAAATGGTATGGTCTCCTTTAGAAAATGCTTACAAGAAAACAGGGGGGCCTAGATAGTAAGCTTTTATAACAGACACATTTAGTCTGGAGTGGTAACTATTATTTCTGGATTTTGAGAGGCTGATCATATATATGACTTGATATTTAGCGATAAGAATGAAGCTGATCAGGTTGGGATTAAAGTAATTCAGAACACAGGGGTAAGGAAGACAATGTCTATATTTTAGAACCACACATACTCTTTGGGACCAAAGGAAGGAAGATTTATTTGGTCTGGAACTGAAATTTTCTGTAGCATATAATCTGAAGAAAAAAAATGGATTTAGTACCTGCTATGAGCCAGGCATTATACTATTAGCTGGGCATGCACTGTGAATGAGAAAGATGAAGTTCCTGCATTTTTATTTTTCATGTCTGTGAAAGAGAGAAACAGCAAGTAAAAAAAAATATCAAAAAGTAAATAATAAGAATCCAAGTATTTCACATGATACTTTCTTCAAAGGAAAAAACAAGACTATTATAACTGAAGGTAACCATACAGGATGCAAGAACCAGAGAATAATGTCATGCCAAGGGAACAGGAAGAGCAAAACATCTCTTGCAGTAAAAGTGTGTCAGCAATAAATTGCTGGCATGACTTGGGAAAGCAAGTGTGCAGTGTGCAGTACCTCAGATGAACTCAGTTTCTCTGCTCTAAATTCCCATCTTCACTCCCCTGAACCTATTTCATTCTTTTTCCTTGCAAGGCATGCTGAATTAATTATATGTTTATTCTGTCTCAACTAAACTATACCACTTTTTCTGTTTTTTCACTTTCTACAAATGCATTTACTTCATTTACTTAACTTCTCCCAGGTTAGAGTGCAATAAGGTTATTAAATGGTGGAATTTGAGCAAAACTTACAAGGTTGTTTTTAAATATCATGGGTTCTGAAGTAGGGTAGCTGCCACCAGAGCTAGAACCTCTACTGCCAACCCCAGAGGCCAGGCCCTTAGCCTGCCACCGCCCCCAGCCCCTCGTCCCAACACGGGTCGGAAAAAACCTCTAAGCAGGGCCACACCTTGGATCAAGAGGAGATGCCTGAATTATAGGAGAGCAGAGTCCTACCCAAATTCCAGTTATGATATACAGATACAAGGCTGAAAAGCAGCTTTCTGTACCAGATAAAACCAGATTGTGTGAACATGAGTGAATTAATCAAAATGATTGGAAGGAGCTTGTAGCTGAATGCTAATTAAGCCTTCTTCCTACTGGTGAGCTGCCAGAGCAAGGTGAGCATTTCCACACTGATTTCTGTGTGTGTGTAAACGATAAGGATGAAGGGTTCCTATGTATTGGTATATGCCTCTCAGGAGACATATCGAATGAAATGCTAGTGTAAGGCTGGCAGATGCACCTATTCCAGAACGTTTAAAACCTTTACACCAAGGAAAACAAGTGGGTTGGGGTGGGTGGCAGGGGGTGGTTCCCCATAAGATAGTTCAGTCATCTAATCCCAGGCCATAAAAACAGCAGTGTTCCCATGTAGGGGTTTTAGGAAGTTGTTTTTGCATTTCACACAAAAGCAGCCCCAAAGGAGCACACTCAGCTTTGGAGAACTATATTATTTAACCAAGGGCATCTTGTTTTCAAATTTTTAGGAGTATTTCAATTATAAAATGCTTTACTTTGTTAAGTATACATATATATTTATTATTTATCTTTGTTAAGTTAAAAATATATCATGGGTTCAGGTTTTCCTTATATATAATGAAATAATAAATCCATGCTAGTGGCATTATGTGATAATTTGTGGATTAAAATTAGACTGAAATGTTTTTAAAGATTCATCTTTTTCACTTTATAAATTCACTTTATGAACACAATAGGTAATTTAAGATATATGAAAGAAATAAAAGTTATTTGTAATCCCATCATCACATTTAATATGGATTATAAATATTTGGTTTCTTATTTTCAGTATGTTTTGATTAATAAATAAGGTATATACACACGTAGATATAGTGCATACTATATAATACATTAAACAATATGTAATCTATACAGTTGGAATCAGGCTGTGCATTCCTCTAAATTTACCTAAATATTAAATTTGTTTAAATCTTGTTATTTATTTAAGTGCCATCTTGGGTTAAAACACCTTTTAAAAGACCCCTCTTTTGAGTATTTTATAAAGTTTCATAATATTCCTTCTCAGTAAAACTTATGTTATAATTTTCCTCTTATTTTGAATGTAGGGTTCCACTATTTTTGCTAATTTAAATCAACACTGAAATGAAGATACTTGAAAAACTCACATATCTATGAGTATATTTTACATTTTAAAAAGTGTACCTTTTTGATTAGTTGTTCAGCCAATTATCCATCAAAGATCTACCATAGCCATATGCCACAGATGGCAGTATTTGGGAGCGTCTTTTCTACTTTACTGTAACACCACTGAGAAACATTCATTTATCTTCTCTGCAATTCAGTAAATCACAGAGGGGACCCCATTTTGGACTTAACTTGTACTTTGATCATTAATATATTCTTTTGTATTTACTGGTCTTCTCCAAATTCTTCGCTGATATGTTTCCTTGTGCCAAGTTTCTTTTTTAAATTGATATGTTTATCTTATGATTATTTCAGAAGAGCTTGTTATATATTAAAGAATTTAAGCCTTTGATTTTTATGTGGCCCACATAAATCCCCCATTAAAAAAACTCGATATGGTTTATGTCTTTTTCTTCTCTTTAGAGAGTATTTTTTCCTTTATTCATACTCTAATTTATTTTCCATAGTATTTTCTTCATTGCCTTTATTCATAGTTTAGGTACATCTGTACTCATACTTTTGTCTAGTTTCTTTTTGATATAGTTTTTTATATCAAAATACTTAATTCAAATATGTTTAGTGTATAATAGGACATAAAATTTATTCCTAGCTAGTTACTAAATTTTGAAAGTATTTTTCTGAGTAATACTTTTTCAGTTCAGTGACCTGCAGTGCAGTTTTACTGCTAGTACTTTCCAAGAGTTAGCATTCTGCTAGAATCATGTCCAGAGCCATGCCTTCCATTCCCATGGTTGTGGCCAAATTAACCCAATCTCTCACTTTTTCTTAATTATATTTGTTCTGGATTATGGTACTAGAAACTTCTAGTGTTTTCTTAAAATAATATTTAATAGATTAATATATAGTTGTTAGCTCTAAATGGGTCATACCTTCATAGGTTGTTTCTGACTAGGGATGTAATATGCCACATGTATAGAATAATCAAACTTAGGGTCATTTTTTTTTCTTCATACCATACCCCCTCCCCCTCCCCTCTAGGGTCATTTTTAAACATATATTTTGCTAAATACACCTTTATGTCTTTCAGTATGAGTGGGTTTAAAATTCACTGCTATGATATGAGAAATGAAATAGTGCATAATAAAATTTTTGTAGCAAAACAATTATAACAGTCAGTTATCATATCTCTTATACCTTCTCCTCCTCCTCCTCTGACCCCTCTCCCAATATTTAGGGATCTTTAAGGAATGCCTGTTCTGACTTTTTCATGTTGAGGAGGGGTGTCCACACGAAAGGATAGGGGGAGGTAATAAATCAATAATCTTGGAGAAGGTGGTCCCTCTGGGTTTCAGGATTTACTGACCTAGAAACCTTCCAGGAATTACAGATTCCAGGAAAGCAAACTTAGTGCAGTAAAACCTTTACAAAGTTTCAGTTTAAGCCCTAGGTGTTCTTGAGCCATATATAACAGAGAAAATAGGATTTAACAAGCAAATATGACTGCTGAATCACTATATTAATGTGCCTTTTAGCCTTCAGTGTCAGAGCACCTAGAAGGAAAAATCAGAGTTGTTGGAATGGTAGCACACGACAAACTCTGGGATCTGTTCTATAAATACTTGTTCAAGTATGCTTTTAAAATGATAGTTTTCTTTCTTTCTTTGCTTTGTATATATGTTATATTTTACAATAAAATTTTTTTTTAAATGTCAGTTATTTGAGGGTGTGGGTGTGTGTTTTAACATACAAATTCTGCAATTAATTTACAGCAAAGAAACCTGAGACTAGGCATCTAAATGCATCCTGCTATATGAAGTTCTACAGAACATGGCACAAATGCCTTTCAAGTTCAGGGAAATTGTATGGCTTCTGAATTTATGAAATTCTGAAACTTTCCATCTTCAATTTTTAAACTTTCCATTTCAGAATTACAAGCTATTTACCTGAGATGGGAATCAGCTCTGTGGCAGAGTTGAGCAAAATCTAACCCTACCTTCATGGGTTTCACCTGGATTTAAGGTCCCACCTCAGGCTTCTCCACCCGGCCTGACTTCCCCATTAAATACATGGTATAGTGTAGACATCGGGTGGTGGGTCAGAACGGTGCAACTACTATTTTATTCCCATTTAGGAAAAGAGAATAAGGAGCACGGGAGAAATGGACTTCTCAGGAAACCTCTGGGGAATTATAAACTTGCTAATACTTACCTGGCCCAAATTTTTGTGAAACTATAGGGAATGAAAAAATACTTCTCTTATTTTACTAAATGAATTGAGCTATCACTTTTTTTTCAGTTGACACTCTTAGTTTACAAATTAACACAAGCAATTGATTTAATATGATAAAATAACTTTATTCATTCCACAAATACTCATTGAGCATCTTATGTATTCCCATCCCTATGCTAGTCTAAGAGATAAGAGAGTGATAAAAGAAAATCTGAAAGAAGTAAGATAAAAAACATTCTTTTTCAGTTTGCAATAAATTGAATATAAAATATAACTACAAATAGAGGGCATTAAAGATATCAAAAATGTTTACAAAGGAGAAAACAGATTTTAAAATGAGATTTTTGTCCTTTAACAGTGAAATAGAAGATTAAAAACAACCATGTTTTTCCCTTCAAGCATGCAATAATAAATAACTAAATAAAGGACTGTAAAACATTAATTGTTGTACTATGAAAACCTGTGCAGTGTATGTAAAAGGTATAAAGGACTTTCAGTACAATTGAAAACCAGTTTTTTTAATTGAAAGTCATTGATTGATAGAAATAGAACACATTTCTTTAAAATGTAAAATACTGTAGCTAAAATCATACATGAAAAGTAAAAAGGATGACACATAAGAATAACACAGCAAATGCACAATAGAAATGTTATACTACAGTATATAATAAAAACATGATGAAAATTGTTTTCCTTGAAATATAAATGTAATAAAATATATTTCTGTGAAATAGAATCCAAATTATATATATGAATTGGCAAAGTAGTAATATAAGACAAAAACAGATTAATATTTAGCCATTGACTTTTTATTTTCCTCAGAAATTAAAAACATAATGAAATAAAAAATAAAATAAAGTTATGAAAAAAAGTAAAATTATTAACAGCCAAAAATTGTTAGGAATTGAAAAAGAGGCTTAAAATATCCTGAGGAAAATAAAACAAGAAAAGTTAAAAAGTATATGATAGATTTATAAGCCACCAAATGGTGGCAGACAAAATTATGAATTGTAATTACCATGGTGAAAAATGTAGCTACAATAACAAAATAAATCAAATGAAAATATATTTTTCAAAATATGATGTAACACATATCCTGGATAAATACAGGACAGCAAGCATAAATTGAGAAAACCCTAGAAATCTGGGCAAAAGCATAGTCATTTACATGAAGGTAAATATCATTGTGATCTCTGAATTTTCTTTAACAATGTTAAATAATAGAAAAAAAGAGCAATATTTACCAATGTTTTAGTGTAATATATTCTAAAAAGTTTTTTCATTCTGCAAGTTTTAATGAAGAGGAAAAGGAAATTCAAATGTGTGATGCTTTGGGAAAGGTAACTCTGTATTTCATAACAAAACTGAAGACAAACTTCAGTGCTCCAAACTGAATTAAAAAACTATGTTAGAAAGGTTCCTGGTGGGACTTAGGTTCATTTAAAAATAACACAAGAGGAACTATTTCTAAATATGAATAAATAAATGTAAATATCATTAAGATAGAATATAAATGTCACAAATCATGCCAGTGTGGAAATATTAATGCTGTATAGCAAAGGAGATTGCAGAAGTTGGAGAGCTATCTGGGAATTTTTAAAAAATGACTACTCCTGCCACCAATATATGCAAGCTTTCTTTTCTTCTGTAACTCCACAAATCCAGTACCTTTCTTAGGAAGCAATTCATTCACAATTTAAAACTGATTAATCTTTTACTAGAGATAAAAGTATACATTTATCATTAAAGTAATTATGTTTAAAGATTTCCTTTCCAAAGTTCCAAGATGAATAATAAAACAAAAAACAAACCCCATGCAAAACAAGCAAGTGACAAAATGTAATGCATTAATGTTCTTTTTTGGATGGAATAGTACAGAAATGTATAAAAATGGAATAAGTAGACATTTAAGTATATTACTAGAGCTATAAAAATAACCAAAAGACAAAAGTGATGAGCTTTCAAACACATAACAACACATAATAACATAATTAATTAAACATAGAAATGCAAGTAAAACCAAGAAAGTGAACCAAAGAAGCATACCAGAAATAAGATGTCACATGTGGTCTGAAACCTATTTATGCTACACATGATGTAAATGGAATAAACACATATATGAAAAGGGAGAAAATGTTACACAGTGTTAGATACAGACTCCATCATAGCTGAAATTTCATGTTTATTTAAGTTCTAATACTTAGATGCATTTAAGTAGACTTGGACACAGGAGACTGTCCTATACCTTGGCTTTTTCTTTTTGTGAGGATAGAGACATTTTAATTTTTCTTCAGAGAATTATATTTTTCTTAGAATTGTCAGAAACACAGAAGCAGTATGAGAATAATCAAACTACTAGTTCATATTGAGAGTCCCTTAAATTTGTCAGTGATTTTGAGTAAAATCTACATGTTTACAATGCTTGTATTTCCATCCTTTCTGTCCATTTTTAGAGTGATAATGCCTCATTTCAGGCATTATCACATGTGTGAATAAAAATTCACACATTTTGTGAATTTTTGTTTTTATGTTTGTTGTGAAGTTTGTTTTATGGAAGGGATTTAACTTTGCTGTATTTTATAATTGGTTAATCTGGCTTAGTATGTTTCTGATGTACTTTAATAGGTACATTCCTCACTAAAATCTTATTAGGTTGATGTTTATATTTTTATTAATAATAATATAATATTTTATAGCAAATTTCTCATTTAATCCTCTAAACAATGCTATGTAATTGAAATTATTACTGTCCAGATAAACCCTTCTAAAGTCTGCCCTAGCCTACTTCCTCAAGTTGACCAAACAGCTGGCCAGCAAACCTAACCAATTATACACCAGAAATTAACCATCACAGTCAACCCACAGTCAACCTCTGTTAATTTGGCAATCACACATCCCTCCTTAAACATGAATATTCTAAATGAAAACAGCAAAGTACAAATACTTTCATCCAACAACATTCATTTTTTTCTGTACAGTGACTCAAGGTATCTTTCCTAGAACTTTCTGGGCTATCAGTTGTCCTGGTTGTATTTGGATTGTTTTAGTTTATGACTCTCCACAGACCTGGTAGAATAAGAGACACCCTAAAGTATCTCCTATGTTGAGGCATACTCATTACCTACATTGTGAGGTAGCACTCCTATTCCCCCTTGGTAGTCAAGATCAATCATGCTACCCTTCTTTGCATGTTGATTCATAGGCATGAGAAACCAGGATGGCAGAGTGGTAATATACTTTTCCAAATGTATGGAACCATTGATGTGTCTTTTTGTGGAAGCTCTCCTCCTTTTGGAATGGTAATGTCAATAGACCAATAGATGAATAAGAATAGGAATAAGAAGCAAAAAACTTAGTGAATCAATGGATGGTGTCACTATCATTTTCATTCATTGACTCCTGCACTTGTGAATCCTGACTATGAGAAAATAGCACCATAGGTAGAATACTGATATAGAGCATATACAGCAGCCTGGAGAATATTTTCCCGGTCCTCTAAGGTATTGCCACCAAGTTGGCATTTTGAGCCTTCAAAAGTCAATGTCATAATCAATACATCTGCTAAAGAATAAATGGGAACACAGAAAGATCTGTGTATTCCATGAACATGGACCAATTGTTGCACTCAACTGAAGTGGCTTCTTTGATCAAAAGAAATGTTAGGTGGAATAACATGACAGTAAATAAAGTTTTTGGAAGTCACAAATGGTATTTTTGGCAGAAGTATTGCATGCAAGGAAGATAGATCAATATAAGGTTCATATATTCCGGTATGAAAAAAATACTGCCCCTTCCATGATGGAAGTGGTCCAATAAATTTAATCTGCCACAAGATATCAGGCTGATCACCTGTGTATCACCTTGTAGACTCAGTGTTGGCCTTGGCTGCTGGCACACTGGGCACTTAGTAGTAGTTGTAGACAGTTGGCCTTGGTGGGTGGAAGTCCATGTTTCTGGACCCATGCATAACCTTCATTCCCACCACCAATACAATGGACCATAAGCCCACCATGCAATGACAGGAATAGCTGATGAAAGAGGCTGATAAGCATCCACAGAATGGGTCTTCCTTTCCATTTGATTATTAAAATTGATGACTACTGAAATAATTCTATGGTAAACATTCACATGGGCCACAGATATCTTCATGCTTTGTTTTGTTTTGTTTTTGCCAGTAGCATGCATTTACTTCTCTCCAATAATGCTTTGTAGCTAATTTTCCAATTGCACTGCTTCCAAATCCCTGAAGCACCCAGCCAAACCATTGACCATAACCCATGAATAGGTATAGAAATATAATACAGACATTTTTGCCTCTAAACAAAACGAACAGAGTGGTACACTGCTCTAAATTCTGTTAGGGAAGAGGATTTTCCTTCACTCCTGTACTTCAAGGATGTCACAAATGGGGCTGTAACACTGATTCTTTCCACTGATGAGTGGTTCCTGCATATTGTACAGAACCATTTTAAACCAGGCTGCAGTTTTATTTTCCTTAGTCAACTAATTGTAGGAACTCCCTGAAAGGGAATAATTGTGGCCAAGACAGTAAAAATTAATTTGGAAGGAATAGAGACAGTGTGCATTTGGATCATTTCTTCATATAACTTACTGGGCCTTTATGGCCTGCTCAAGCTCAGGCTCATTTATTACCACCTCCATTTGATGATGGAGCAATGCTGTTAACAACTCACTTTATTACTTGTTGGTTCAGATGAAACACACTTTATGATGTGAAACTCAGGTCTTGTGGTAACCTAGTGGCCCATGGTAAAATCTTCCATGTCTACTAAATTGCAATAACAGGTGAAAGTCCATTTCAGAGTACTTATCTGCAGAATATAGTAGTGGTTTGTTCCAGAATCTTAAAAGTCAGCCATATGATTCTCTTATTGAAGCCTACCAAAAGTTCTAAACAGTATCTGTATTTTCCACTGACACTTCAAGGATCATTGTATCAGCTATATCATAAGGTCCAAGAGACAGAACATTTGCATGGAGATCTGGACCTCTTGCAGAGCCTCCTCTCATTCCAGTCCTCACATAAAAATAGCAACTTTTTGGGTTACTTGGTAAATGAACCAGAGCAAAATAAAGTGATTAATGTGTTTACACCAAATTTCCAAGAGGCAACCTAGGCATTTTGAGACTCTTTCTGTTTGTAGGTAGGACCAGATGTAACATCTTACCTTCACCTTACAGGGGATGTCTAGATATACCACACACTACTGGATGCTTTGAAATTTCACTGTCATATAAGAACCCTGAAGTTTTCTTAGACTTGTCTCCCACCATCTAACACACAAATGCCTCACCATAAGCCTAGAGTAGGGCTACTTGCTGCTCATTAGGTCCAATCAGTATAATGTCAAGAATGCAATGCACCAGTGTGATTCTGTGAAGGCAAAGGTGATCATGTGCTCTGCAGACTAGATTCTGACCGAAGTTTGGAAAGTTGATATTCTACAAATGTGAGACAGGCAAGGATGAATGTTGGCCTTACCAGCTGAATACAAACTGTTTTAATGGTCTTTACAAATAGTATCAGGAAAATAAAATATTTGCCATATCAATAGTTGCATGTCAGGTATCAGGGGTTGTATGGATTTGCCCAAGTAATGATACTACATCTGTAACAGCAGCTGCAGTTGCAGCCACCACCTGTTTAAGTTCACGGTAATGCACTGATCTCCTCCAAGATCTATCTGTTTTCTGCACAAGCCAAAAAGGAGAATTGAGTGAGTATGTGGCAGTGACCACGCTGCATCCTTCAGGATTACATTAAACTTGCAATCTCTCCAGGAATGCCGTATTGCTTTTGGTGTGATATTCTTCTAGATAGAGTCAGTTCTACTAACTTCCACTGATACTTTCCTACCATAATAGCCCCCACCACATAAGGCAGGAAACCAAGATTGGGTTTCTACAGTTGGTGAGTATGTTTATTCCAGTCTTGCATTCCAGAACATGGTAATAAACACAGAATGAGATTTGAAACCCATTGAACTGTAAGATGAACTGAGCTGAAAGTCCATTGATCACTGGATTCCATAATCCCCCTGTTCTGCTGGTGGACCACAAGGATGATTTGGGTCTCCAGGAATTAATCAGTTCAGAGCTAGTCTCTAGTAAACCTTGAAATGTCTCTTCAGTTGTTTTTCTCCAATGTAATGGCATCCAGGAAAAAGTCTAAAAGTCCCTTCTTGAAACTTTTGGAGGAAGATTAACAGTATGAATTTTGGGCAGGGTAACAGTGCCAACATCCAGGGTCCAGGCCTTCTCTTCACTCAATGGGTAGAGGATGTGTAAACTGTCTCATGTCTGGGAATTTAGAGGGACCTTGATTCTCTATCTTCATGATTGCAGTTTGACTCCTGTTCAATTGATCTAGAACATGTCTCACAGATCAGGTAAGAATTTAGTAGACTGCCCATCTATTTCACTTCTGGATACCTCATGATAAATTAGCCAACATATGGACAGTGGCAACAGTTTCCACAATTATGTATGGTCCACAGAGTAGAGCAAACACAGAGCTCTTCAGGTTAGATGGAGTTCCTCTAATAAATATATTTCTCATAGTCACAGTGAAAGTTGCATCCTCTGGGTGAGCAACTCTTACACGATAAAGTCACTTTTATGCATTATATCCACTTAAATAAATTTAGTGTAGGCCACCTTTTCTTCCATGTTTCCACCAACCAAGCTTACAAACTGAGCCGTTTCTAACATCTAGACCTGAAGATTGAATAAATAATCTCTGCTTACTGGACCCATAACAAAAATCCAGGCTGATCCAAATTTGCATTTCTTCAACAATTATCCTACCTCCATAACACTTATATACATGCATATTCCATTGATTTCTCTCTATATAAAAAATAAAATCCTGCATTTTTTTTTTAACTGTAACATGTGTCTTCATCAGACACACTTTTCACTCCACCTTCTGGGACCTGTTTGGAATTCAGTTTACTGTAAGTCTAGAAGGAAATAAGAGTGGTGAGGATAGAACACGAGCGTAATTAGCAATGGTTGAAAGCACACAGTCTGATAGCATTCTAGCACAATTTCACCTGGTAAAAAAGGGTTACTGTGTTCTATGGGTGGTCTAAGGCTCTTTCCTCAGGACAGGTAATTGCAGGTTTATCAGACAAAGGGTAAATCACTTTATAAAAAATACATGATAGTGTATTTCTCAGAGCAAATGGTTCTTTACCTGGCAAGGAAGACACAGTAAAATGTGGTGACTCAATATCTCCACCATCATCTTTATGAACCTGTGTGTCCCCAATCAAATTTTCAGGAACCAATTCTTTCCCAATTGTGCTGTACCCAGAAAACACCATGGATAGCTGCAAATTCAATTTGCCTTATAATTCAACCACCCTCATAATGAACTCTGCATTTGGTTTTTAGCAGTCCCAAGTCTGAAGCTACAAGAAATCAGTTTCTTGCAGGGAACACATAGAAAGTTTCATAACTTTTGTCAAGCTTTTGACCTGGGAATTTGAAGCCTTAAATGGATCCCTTTCTTTAATAAGTTTATTCTGAGTAATTATGAACAAAATGCCAACATCATTGTACTTTTTACTTTTGAAAATTCTGCCAAGATGTGATTATGCTATTGCCCAGAGTATTGCCTCTTATAAGTATATGAGTAGCAGTATCCAATAGTGGTATATTGCATGTTTTTATTGCTGTTTTATGCCACAAACAAGAAGTGCCCTAAAGATCACTGGAAATGGAGTTATCAGTACCTTTTTATCTAATGGGATTAAAGAACCAATCCCCAAACTCCACTTCTTACAACAAAATCTATATTTAATCAGGCTTTTCTAAAGAAACAGAATTAACAGGATATTTTATATCTAATATATGTATGTGAATGTATATGTGCACTTATGTGTGTATGAATGCATGTTTGTATCAGTCTATCTCTATATAAGCATATTTGTGTATAGTTATAAATATTAAGAGTTTAATATTAGAAATTGGCTTTCACATCCATAGAATTGATACCCCAAAATTCCAAAATTCCATTGAACATGATGCAAATCAGAGACCATGATAAAGCTGATGCTGAATTTACCAGGAGAAGCAATGCGGCTAATATAGAGATTGAAATTATTCTTGATTATTGCTTAAATCCTCAATTCTTTCTTTAAGGCCTTTAAGTGATTGGAGAAAAAGAGACTCTTCTCATTAAGGAAGGCAATCTTCTTTAGTTGAATGTGGATGTGATCAACCAAAGATGCAGTCAACTTGTAATGTTTCCAAACCAACCACAAGATACCTTTATAATAAGGATCAGGACAGGGCTTGTTTGGCTGAACAACTGGATATGATTTCCTTGCCACAGGCACTCAAAATTAACTATCACTGTACTCTTCCTTGCTAAATTTGAAACACTCACCTTAGTACTTATGTTGTCTGTATTTTTCAATAATATGTAGTTTCTTTTCCTTAATATAGTCAAGTGATTAGACTCTGTGTTACCAAACACTGCCACTCTGGAGTCTCACATACTTATTCCCTCATTACGATTGCAGTGCTCTCTCTCATTCTGTGCAATATTATATACTGCTTGATGTCCTTTTAGTAATATCTGTACAACATTTTTCTGGACCTATAAATAATCTAGATAAAGTTTACTTGTGGATCTCTTATTGAACACAAATTGTGGGGGTTAAAAAAAAGAATTGTCCATCAGGGAGACAGAATGGGCTTAGCTATTTGTCTCTCCACAATGCTCACAATGGCTTTCTTAAGCATCCAAATATACAATGGGAAAGCATCCTTCTGCAGTCTCTGCCTGAGTTCTGCCTTGTGGCTGAAAGGCAATTCCAACAATTTCTATGTGTCTCACTAATTTACTTCCTACACTTTCTGGATCAAATTCAACCTGATAACCTATATAAAATATGGTGCCAAAGTCCAAGAGACTAACCAAGATTGAGATTTTCTAATGCTTTTCACCTGCTAAAAGTCCATTTCTTCTCAACTATTTTCTTTTCTGTGAATACCCTTTAAGCATCCAAAAATCAGAGATTATTGCCTATTGTGATCTTTGGTGTATCTTAAATGTGTAGATTAGTACTAAAATATTGTAAGTGCTAGTATATATTTTTAGATTCGGTGAACATATGAAGGAATGAGTGAATTGAGGAATAAAGGAAGATGAGGGAAATACAACGTTATAGGGAAAGAGGTTTCCAGGAAATGTCATGTGAAAAGCCTTGATTTGTTTGGCACTAAACTGTCTCTGGCCATACTGGCTGATGAGCAGACAGAAGAAGGAAATGACATGAGAAGGTGTGGAAGACAGAGGCAAATGTCAGACCATTCATGGTCTGTAGGTTAAGATAAGATTGACTGGCTTTTTCTACTTTAGTCCATTCTCCAAAGAGAATCAAGATATTCATAAAATTCAGTGAAATTACTCCTGACCTACAGTGTTTAGAAGCTTCAATTCCTGGCTGCAAATTTTCTGAATGACAAGGCATCTCATGGTGTTCACTGCTCAGGCTTCCATGTGTATAGTATATGTTTGCATGGAGTAAGAATTTAATGCGTCCCATGCAATGCCAAATGATGTAGGAAAGGTCACAGGTCCTACAAGAGGTTATGGTTAGGAGCAGGGACTCCAAAATCTACTTGCTTGGGTTTTAAACATATTGGCTTTGTTAATAGCAGCATAACCTTGTGTAAACTTCTCAAGACCATTGGATTTCAAATGTAGAATAAGGCTGATAATCATTGGCTGTGAGAAATAAAAGATTTCCTTCAGTTCTTTGTGAAGGGCAAGCACACCATTTATCTATGGTTAGTTTTGTTTGAATAGTGTAGGATGGGCACAGAAACAGCAGCTAGGGTCTCTCCACCAGGAACACAGAATATAAATTATTTCACAGCAATGAGACACATCTCCATTGTTTGGAGAACAAGGGGACAGGAGAAGACCTTTTAAGGCCCTGGTCAGTAAGGGATAAATAATCAGAGAGAGAGATTTGGAAGAGAATGCAGAAATGAAGATAAGCAGTAAATGTAGAAAATTGAGTTAAATGAGAGATAGAAAATATATGATATGACAGATAAAATCCCAATGAAAGAATGAGTGAAAAAATACTCCTTTTACAGTAACAATATCAAATGTTAATGGATCAAACTTCCCAAAATATAAGACATAATTTGGCAGAAAAGTTTAAACAAAAACCAGGATCCACCTATAGGCTGTCTCCAAGAGACTCATTTAAGACCCAAGTGAAAGTGAATGTTTGGAGAAAGATATTTCCTACAAACAACAACCAGAAAAGATTGGGGGGGGGTTATTTATACTAGACAAGTTAGCCAAGTTAGACTTCAAATGTAAATCAATTGAAAGAGAAAAAGAAGGACATTATGCATTAATAAAATGGACAATCCATCAAGAAGACTTAACAAACATAAATATCTATGCACTGATACAGACTGCCCCAAAATACATGACAGAAACACTGACAACACTGAAAGAGAAATAGATAGCTCT
>PVIY010045252.1:0-19209 GCA_004026745.1 Myrmecophaga tridactyla | reverse complement strand
CGCCATCTTGACCCAGAAGTCCCTTGAATGCATTTTTTTAAGAGCACAATAATTTTATTAAATGTCTAAATCACCACTCTAATGCTCTTTTCTCTACATTTTTTGGCCATGTACATTTTTTCCCCATTATTAGGGAAGTTATGAGTTTACAGAACAATCATTCATAAAATACAGGATGCCCATGTATTACCGTACTACCAACACCCTGCATTAGTGTGGTACATTTGTTAAGATAGATGATAGCACATTTTTAAATAATTGTAATATTAATTAAAGTCAATGGTGTAATGTAGGACTCATTGTTTGTGTAGTTTAGTCTATGGGTTTTTTTTCTAATTTTTATTCTGTTACCATATATACCATCTAATATTTCCCCCTTTAATCATATTCAGGTATTTATTTCAATGCTGATAATTGCATTCTCAATGTTGTGTTACCATCACCACCATCCATTATCAAAACATTTCCATCATTCCTAGTAAGAATCCTGTACATTTTAAAGCTTACCTTCCCATTACCTACCCACCCCCACATCCAGCCCCATCACCTGGTAACCTATATTCTAGGTTCTGACTCTGAGTTTGTTTATTCTAATGATTTCAAATCAATGAGATCATACAAATTTGTTCTTTTGTGTCTAGCTTATATCACTCAACATACTGTCTTCAAGATTTATCCATGTCTGGCATGTATAAGGACTTCAATTCTTTATACATCTGAATATTATTCCATTGGGTGTATGAACCACATTTTATTTATTTACTCATCGATTGAGGACACTTGGATTGGTTCCATCTTTTGGCAGTTGTGAATAATGCTGCTATGAACATTGGTGTGCAAATACCTCTTTGAGCCCTTGCTTTCAGTTCTTTTTGGTATATATGTAATAATGGAGTTACTGAGTCATATGGTATCTCTATACATGGTCATAGCGTAGTTCTATACTTCGCTTTCTGAGGAACTGCCCAGCCGCCTTCCACAGAAGTTGCACCATTTTACATTGCCACCAGCAATAAATGAGTGCTCTTAATTCTCTACATCTTCTCTGACATTCTAAAATAGCAGCCATTCTAATAAGTGTGAAATGGTGTCTCATAGTTTCAATTTGCATTTCCCTGATAGCTAATGATGTTGAGCTTTTTCTCACGTGCTTCCTGGCCATTTGTATATGTTCTTTGGAGAGATGTCTTTCAAGTGTTTTGCCTATTTTTAAATTGCGTTGTTTAGCTTTTTGTTGTTAAGATGAAGTACTTCTTTATATAGTCAGGGGAGTAAACTTTATTGCGTATGTGGTGTGCTAGCTTGAAAGTGTTGTGTACCCCAAAAAAGCCATGTCCTTTAATCCTGATTCATTATTGCATGGAGGCGATTGTTTTAATTAGATTATCTTCACAGAGATGCAACACTCCCAGTTGTGGGTGTACCTTTTAATCAGATTGTCTCCATGAAGATGTGGCATGCCTATTTGTGGGTGTGGCCTTTTGGTTAGATGGAGATGTGACTCTGTCCATTCATTCAAGGTGGGTCTTGATTAGTTTACTGGAGTCCCTTAAAAGGGAAAAGTTTTTTAAGAAACCTCAGATGCAGACACCTGGAGAACAGTTTCTTCACAGCTGACCAGGACATGTTTGGAGATGCTTGGAGTGCTGACAGAGAGAGAGCAGATGCCTAGACAGTTAGCATCTGTGGGCCTTCACTTAGGTCCTCCAAGACACAACCCTAGGCTCTGGCTTGCTTAGCATCTCATGAGACGGTGATGTCTGCTGGGCTCTGCCTGTGTCCTTTGAGTCCTCCTAGAAAATCAATAAACTAAATGTGGTCTTGGGGACCCCCAAAATAGAGATGCTTGGAAAGGAACTTTCAATATTATAAATATGCTTGTGTTTATGTGCCTTCCTACTTTTGTATATTTCTACACATGAAGGACATGACTAAATTTCATATAGAAGTAAAATGAACTGCTTTAAGAGCCAGAAAACTACAGATAAGTCATAAAAAGTCCTACTATAAAGTATTACAAAGATACATATTATATATTACATATAAAGTACTGTGAATATGTTACAATACTGTCTAAGTAATATGTTTCATATCCTGCACAAATTCAGGAAAAAGATGAATAGCAATCTAGCCCAGTGGACTCCCTGAGTTAAGGAAGAAATGTACGGAGACACAAAGGCAGCTAGAACTCATAGGACAAGTACCAGAAAAGTGAGAGCTATACAGAAGCCTAGAGATCCATTGTAGTTCCCTCTCTAGTACTCAGTAGAGTACAGCATGTGAGTAAATGAGGCTGTGAACAGAATACTCAAAAGGATTGAAAGGAACAGTACCTGGTGCTTACACAGAGCCAGGGACAGTGCCTGTTCCCAACAGCCAGAATAGGAAAACTCACAATTCATGGGCATTGAGTAGAGAAGGGTTTTACCTCAGCAGTGGGAAATAATTAGCCCTAGACTGAGCCTTGCTTGGGACCCTATCAAATCCTAAAAGCAAAACCTGTAAGGATCCAACTATTTCAAAGTAGCTTAGCTGCATTTCAAAACAACCTGCGAGAAGATTTATAGAAATACAAAATATCCCACTTCCAACAACGTAAAATCACAACATCTGGCATCCAATCAGAGATTACCAGGCATACAAAAAAAAAAATCATAATAACACAACCCTTAGTGAGGTAAATAATCAATTAAGTGAAATCAATCCAGAACTGACACAGATGTTAGAATTAGCAGGATAGAACATCAAAACAATTATTGTAACAATATTTCATATTTTCAAAAAGTTAAGTAGAGACATGGGAAATATGAAAAAGTTTCTAATTGGACTTCTGGAGAGGAAAGCTATAATGTATGAGATGAAAAATACACTGGATGGGATTAGCCTCAGGTTGTATATTTCAGAAGAAAAGATTAGTAAATTTGAGGAAATAAAAAGAGAAATTATCAAAATTGAAACAGAAAAAAATTAAAAAGGAAAAAAGCATAAGGAAAGGATGTCACAGATTCAAGTCATCTAATATATAAGTAATTGAAATCCAAAAGGAGAGGAGAAAAGGAGTGAGAGGGTGGGGCATTTGAGAAGGCAGCAGAAAAATTATTTGAAGAAATAATATCTGAAAGAGTTAAAAACATTTGGAAGTCAAAAGAATATACTAGATGGTTATATAAACATATCATATCGAGGTATTACTCCCAAGAGATGATGTTCATTCACACTACATTTTGAAATTATAAATGCAACTGTTATAGTTTGCAAGCTGTCGGAATGTGATATACCAGAAACAGAATGGCTTTTAAAAAGGAGTATTTATTAAATGCAAGTTTACAGTTCTAAGGCCATGAAAATGTCCAAATTAAAGCAAGGCTATGAAAATGTCCAATCTAAGGTACCAATAAGAGGTTACCTTCACTTGAGAAAGGCCGATGAAGTTTGGGGTTTCTCTCTCAACTGGAAGGGCACATACATGGCAGCATTTGCTAGCTTTCTCTCCCAGCTTCTTGTTTCATGAAACTCCCCAAGGGGCATTTTCCTTCTTCTTCTCCAAAGTTCTCCGGCTGCCTGGGCTCTAAAGCTTTTTCCAAAATGGTTCCTGCTTAAAGGGCTTTAGTAAGCAACCTCATCTCCATGGAAACTATCTAATCAAAAGTTACCACCCACAATTGAGTGGGTCACATCTCCATGGAAACAATAAAAAAGCTCCCACCTAGCAATATTGAATAAGGAATAAAGAACTTGGCTTATGTGGGGTATAAAACTGATTCAAACCAGCACAGCAGCTATTCATGAATATGTCAGTCATAATCTTTTTCTAAAGAAATTTAGACATACACTAAAGATTAAAAACATAAATGTGAAATAAAAAGACAGAAACAAAACAAACAAAACTTCACCACACATAACAATATGGAGATGCCTACATGAAAGATGCCTTTATAAACTACCTGAAAAATTTATACCCACATTTTTTGAGATTAATTTTTCCATAGAATAAAAGTAGAGTAAGGTAGATGCATTCTTTTTTTTATGATTATTTCATGAAGAATACATGGGAGTTGATTTAAAATAACCAATCACAGTAATATATACAGGCATCCCCTCATATCATGTTACAAGTGGGGTCCAAAATGAAATCAGATCACCAGGGACGGCTGGGTGGGAGGGACAGGAAACAATGGCTGATCTGGTAATCCCCGAAATTATGTAATCCTTAGTTTCAAAGTATTAAATCATCTGTGCAGTGACTCATGAATTTTAGGGGGTACTGAAACTTTCACAAATTAGAACAAAACTATTTTCCTTTAAATGAGCTACTGTAATAATTTATCGTGTAAATTTCTGCTGGTTCCCTACAGTACTCAAAGCCACAATGACTTCAGAGCATGTGCCCTTTTCCTGGGTGGGGACAGGACTTTGTACTTTCTTTTAAAAAATTTTATTAATTAAAAAAAATATACAAGAAAGAAACACAAACATTCTTAACATGTGCTCATTCCGTTCTACATACATAATCAGTAATTCACAATATCATCACATAGTTGCATATTCATCATCATGATCATTTCTTAGAACATTTGCATCAATTCAGAAAAAGAAATAAAAAGACAACAAAAAAATAAAATGAAAACAGAAAAAAAAATTATACATACCATACCCCTTACCCCTCCCTTTCATCAATCGGTAGATGCATTCTTGAGGGAAAATCTATAAACATCAAGGCAATTTCTGCATGAATTCTTTTTAAATCAGTATTAAATTTAACATTTAGCAGACTATCTGTTACTCTGTTAAGGTATTGTTTTACGGAATAATATATAATATAATAATATATAATATAAAACCTAACAATGTTTTATATTATGTTATAATGTTTATGTGATGTTTGTGTTTATAATATACATTCAGAATTTCATTGCCAACTTATTGACATACAGAACTGCTTTACAAAATGAGATCTAGTACCACTTCTTAATGGATTCTTTGATATTATTTTACAGTAATAAAACATTTATATTATACCATCATTGAATTATTAAAGTAATAGCACAAGTTACACAATCATTCAGACTTGTTCCAAAGGAAAGAAAATCAACCATTAAGATATTGACAAAAGACAGAGTTAATTTTTACCTACCAGCTAAAGGAATACAGTGGTGTAGTAATAATACAAGCTTCCTATTCACTGTACATGACAGCTCTGGAATTTTGTGACTTCTGATAATTCAAAAAATATTAAGGGAATTTTATCATTTCAGATTGTAAATATAAAGTAAGATTTTATTCATCAAACATTGTTTAAAATTTGCATTATTCATATTCTCAACACAAAAGCACTGTTCTCTATATTTCTGTAGTACACATGCATGGATATAAGTAAATGGGAATAGTAAGGATAGATACACAACAAACCAATAACAGAGATAACCTCTATGGAGGGCATCACAGAAGAACTTTGAACTTGTCTCAGAAAGTTTACGATTTCTATGAGGAAAATAAATTCATGCATCATATGCAAAATTAAATAGTGATAATACAAAATTTAAAAAGTTATGGACAAAAAACACATTACCACACTTACACACCCACACTAGAAATGAATAGGATAGCAGAATTGTAACCCAGCTCTTATTTTTAGGGATAGTTACTATGATGATTCATTTTGTGTGTCAACTTAACTAGGCTAAGGTATCCAATACCAGCTTAGATGTTTCTGTGAAGTTATTTTTTAGATGTGATTAGCATCTACAATTAGTTGACTTTAAGTAAAGGAGATTACCCTCAATAATGTGGGTGGCCCTTAATCAGTTGAAGGCCTTTAAAAGCAAAAGCTGAGGTTTCCTGTAGAAGAAGAAATTCTACTTTAATACTATTGTATCAACTCTTGTCTGAGTTTCCAGCCTGCCAGCCTCCCCTATGGACTTTCGACTTGCCAGGACCCCTAGTTGTGTGAGCCAATTCCTCAGATTAAATATATAGTTATATAGGATTCTGTAGAATCTGACTGATGCACTTACCTTATACTCTTTTCACTTGCAATCTTTAGAACAGGGATGTCATTTTTCACTATTCAGAATTCTATATATAAAATAAATATGAGAGTTTTGAGCACAGTATCTACTTAGTACATTTTAGGTATTCATTAAATATCTTTCCAACTTTGTTCGTAGGAAGAAATGAAGGTCCCAAGAAGGGAAGAAATTTGGCCAGACCACAATCACTGACAGAGCTGGAACTAGAGATGATGTCTTTTGATGGGCCCTTATCACCCTTAATTACAGCTATATCCTCCCTGTATGTCAGTTTTTCCAGGAATGAAAGACAGGTGCAAGTACACTTGGTTCCAAGTCCCCTAGCCTACTCCCAACTATGGCACCATATTTAAAATCCTGGTTCACTAATGTGTCATATTCTTTAACTGTTGCCTAGAAGATGACCTAGGTCTTAGCTATGTCTGTGTCACTGGCCAGAGCTGGTAGGACCTCAGTATGAGCTTTGAATCTGCTCTGATGTATTCTAAAGCCTTTTGATTTCTGTCAGGAGATAGCAGGTCTGTGAGGTTATGGGGATGTTCTTCCTCTTCTAGAAGAGGTTTACTATCCCCATGACAAGACAAGAAACTATGGACCAATAATCTTTATAGATTCAAAACCCTCAACAAAAAATTAGCAAACTGAATCCAGTAAATATAAAAAAAGATTATATGCCATGATAAATGGGACTTATTTCTGGAACGCAAGGTTGGTTTAACATGTGAAAATCAATATTTGTAATATACCTTATTCATTGAATAAAGGAAAGGAACCACATGATTATCTCAATAGATGCATAAAAGTGTTTGACACATCCAGCACCCTTTCATGAACAACACACAGTGCAGAGAAACAGAACTGACAGAGGATTAACAAATCTGAATACCATATGGAAGGTCACAAGTTGGAAACTCCAATGAAGGTGAAGTTAAATTTCCCTGAAGAAGCTGGATGGCTGAAAGCAGAGGCAGAAATTCTTTCTGAATTCTGAAATCCTCAGTTCTGGATTAAAACTTCCAACTGATCATCATTGCTGAAAGAAATCTCCTTTGTAGGATTTCGATGCAGTCATGTGTAAATGCAATCAACTAATTACAGATGCAAATCTTTTTACAACATACCTTCACAGAAATAATCAGGCCAGTGCTTGCTTGACCAAACAACTGCACACTATAACTTAGCCAAGCTGATATAAGAAATTAACCTTCACATACAACAAACTAGGAATAGAATGGAACTTTCTCAACCTGATGAAGATTATCTAGGAAAACCTACAGCTAACCCTCATACTTAATGGTGAAAGAATGAACTCTTTCCCCCAAGATCAGGAAAAAGTCAAGGATGTTGACTTTTGCTACTTCTATTCAATATTGTATTGAGGTCCTACAGGAGACAATTAGGCAAGAAAATGAAATAAAAGACAGATTGAAAATGAAAAAGTAAAACTATCTCTATTCACAGATGATGTGATCTTGTATATAGAAAATCCTAAGAATCCATTTAAAACAATTAGAACTAATAAAATATTCATCAGGAATACAGAATTTAAGCTCTGTATTAAAAAATCAATTGTATTTTTTATATGATCCATCTATATGCTGTTTATAAGAGACTCATCTTATAAGAGACCCAAGGATACAAATAGATTGAAAGTGAAAGGATGGAAAAAGATGTTCCATGCAAGTTGTAACCAAAAGAAAGCAGGAGTAGCTATACTTATATCAGGCAAAGTAGACTTTAAAGGTAATGATGTCATAAAAGACAAGGAAAGACACTACATATTAATGAAAGGTACAATTCACCAAGAAGAAATAATAACCATAAATATTTGTGCTCCCAATCAAGAAGCCTCAAAGTACATGAGGCAAACATTGGCAAAAAAGGAAGCAATAGATATTTCAACCATAAGAGTGGAAGACTTAAGTATAATATATCTACTATAGATAGAACAAGCAGACAGATGATCAATAAGGAAATAGAGAACTTAAACAATATGATAAATGAATTAGACCTAACAGACATTTATAGATCATTACAACCCAAAACACTAGGATACACATTCTTCTCTAGTGCTCATGGAATATTCTCTAGGATAGAGCACATGCTAGGGTGCAAAATAGGCCTTAATAAATTTAAAAGTTTGAAATTATTCAGAGCACTTTCTCTGACCACAACAGAATGAAGCTGGAAATCAATAACCAACAAAGAACCAGAACTTTCATTAATATATGTATATTAAATAAAACACTCTTAAATAAAGCAATGGGTCAAAGAACAAATTGCAAGAGAAATCAGTAAATATCTGGAGAGGAATTAAAATGAAAATACAACATATCAGAAGTTTTGGGATGTGGCAAATGCATCTCTGAGTGGGAAAATTATTGCCCTAAGTGCTCATATTAAAAAACAAGAGCAAAAATCGAGGACTTAACTGCTCACCTGGAGGAAACAGAGAAAGAACAGCACACTAACCACAAAGCAAACAAAAGAAGAGAAACAACAAAGATTACATACGAAATAAATGACTTGGAGAACAAAAAAAGAATCAATTAAACCAAAAGTTGGTTCTTTGAGAAATCAGTAAGATTGATGGACCCTGAGCTAGGCTCTGACAAAGAATAAAAGAGAGAAGATACAATAATAAAATCAGTAATGGGGGGTGGTGGTCATTACCATGGACCCTGAGGAAATAAAAAGTCATAAGAGTATATGCCAACAAACTAAATAACTTAGATGAAATGGACAAATTCCTAGAAACACAGGAACAACCTACACTGACTTGAGAAGAAATAGAACACCTCAACAAACCAATCACAAGAGATTCATTCAGTCATCAAAAATCTTCCTACAAAGAAAACTCAGGGCCAGATGGTTTCACAGGGGTATTTTACCAAACATTCTAAAAAGAACTGAAAGTATTCCTCCTCAAATTCTTCCAAAAAAGCAAGGAAAAGGAAGACTACTTAACTCATTTTATGAAGCTAACATCACTCTAATACCAAAATTGAATAACGATGCTATAAGAAAGGAAAACTACAGGCCAATCTTCCTAATGAATAAAGATGCAAAAATTCTCAACAAAGTACTTGTTAATCAAATCAAATGGCACATTAAAAGAATTATATGCCCTGACAAAGTGGGATTTATTCTAGGTATGCAAGGGTAGTTCAAGACTAGAAAACAGTCAACATAATACAGCACATAAACAAATCAAAAGGGGAAAAATCACATGATCTCAACTGATGCTGAAAAAGCATTTAACAAAATTCAGGATCCTTTTCTGATAAAAATACTTCAAAAGGCAGGAATTAAAGGAAACTTCCTCAATATGATAAAGGGCATATATGGAAAACCCACAGCCAGCAATATACTCAATGGTGAAAAATAGAAAGCCTTCCCCTAAGATTGGGAATGAGACAAGGATGCCCACTGTCACCACTATTCAACATTGTGCTAGAAGTTCTAGCTAGAGCAATCTGGGAAGAAAAAGAAATAAAAGATATTTGAATCAGAAAGGAAGAAGTAAAACTTTCATTATTTGCAGATGTCATGATCCTATTCTTGGAAAATCCTAAGAAATCTACAACAAAGCTACTTGAGTTAATAAACAAATTCAGAAAAGAGGGAGGATACAAGATTAATGCACAAAAACAGTAAAGTTTCTAGACACAAATAATGATCTAACTGAGGAGGCAATTAAGAAAAAAATTCATTCACAATAACAGCTAAAAGAATCAAGTGTCTAGGAATAAACTTAACCGGGGTTGTAAAGAACCTGTACACAGAAAACAACAAAACTTTGCTAAAAGAAATCAAAGAAGATCTACATAGGTAGAAGGACATTCCCGATTCATGGATAGGAAAATTAAATGTCATTAAGATATCAATTCTACCCAAATTGATCTACAGACCCAACATAATACCAATCAAAACCCTAACAACCTACTTTGAAGACATGGAAAAGGTAGTTATCAAATTTACATGTAAAGGAAAGAGGCTTCAAATAGCAAAAAAACCTCTTAAAAAAAAGAAGAATGATATGGGAGGACTTAATCTTCCTGGTTTTAAAGCTTATTATAAAGCCACAATGGTCAAAACAGCATGGTATTGGCACAAGTATAGACAGATTCAATGCAATTGAGTTGAGAGTTCAGAAATAGACCACCAGATCTATGGTCAGTTGCCCTTAAAGCTCCCAAATCCACCGAACTAGGACAGAATAATCTTTTCAATAAATGGGCCTGGAGACCCGTCGCATTCGCGGCTCTTGCCGTCAGGTTCCTCGGACACCCCCCCATGGCCGCCGCTGTCCTGAACCGCGCTGTCCTGAACCGCTAGAGCTCGGCGGTGGTGAGCTGCTGGTGTCGCCGGCTAACACCGGCAGGGCTCCGAGGCCCGCCGCTCGCAGGAGCGCCTCCCACGGCTGCTTCTGGAGAAGGTGCCTTGCCCCTTCCCGCGGGCGCGGCCGTGTGTCTGCGGCGTCTCATCTCACTCACCGCTGTGGCAGGTGGAGACCTGGCTCCAGGGTCTTTTCTCTTGGGCTCCGCCAAAGCCAGCCACAGGGTGTTACTGGAAGGTGTGGGTGGTGGGTGGAGGGGAGGTCTTGAGCCCAGCTTTTTCTAACTTTCGAATGCGGAAGTAAGGGGAAGTCCCAATTATTTTATCTCCTTTGGTTTGCCGAAAGAGCAAAGTTTGCGCCAATCCGTCTTCACTCCGGAGGACTCAGGGAACACGTCTTATTTTTAAGGCACGATATATTAACTTGAACTAAGTGCTGTCGTAGTTTCACAGGTCTCACTCCCGCCAGTATTGCTGGAGTTTAATTTCACTAGTTTGCCAATCCCTACTTGAAGAGTCTTCCTTGAAGATGTGGCTTATTGGTTTTCAGTTGCTTTCATTTACTGAGGACTTGAAAATCTGAGTAAACCTCATTGCATGCATTTATCGTAGCTCCTGGCAGGGCAAGTGTCCCGAGTATGGTTGGGATGAAAGTACACTTGAACTCTTTTTACATGAGCTTGCAATCGTGGATAGCAACAATTTCCTGGGCAAATTGTCGTGTAGGAGGAAGGGAAGGGAGAGTGGCATCTGCATTAGTTCTCCCAGTCATTACAGGTTCATTCATGGAATTGGAAGATAGACTGATATTTCTGCTGTGCAACCAAAAGCTTCAGGTTCTAGCCTTTTTGAACAAAATTACCAATTCTTTCGTCCTGGACATCATAAAGTTGACTGGTGTCCATACGGTGGCTAACTGCTTTGTAGTTCCTATGGCAACCGGTATGAGTCTAACCCTGTGTTTCTTAGCATTACAACACAAGACACCAAAGGCAAAGTATATTATATGGCCATGAATAGACCAGAAGTCTTGCTTTAAATCCATGATTACTGCAGGTTTTGAGCCTATGGTGATAGAGAACATTTTAGAAGGCGATAAGCTGCACACAGACCTGAAGGCAGTGGAGGCTAAAGTCCAGGAACTGGGGCCTGATTACATTCTGTGTGTTCATTCGACTACATCTTGCTTTGCTCCAAGGATGCCTGATGGATTAGAAGAACTGGCTGTGACTTGTGTTAATTATGGCATCCCACATATAGCCAACCGAGCATACGGAGTGCAGTCTTCAAAGTGAATGCACCTAATTCTGAAGGGGGCTTGGATTGGTAGAATAGATGTTTAATTCAGAGCTTGGACAAAACTTTTATGGTCCTAGTAGGTGGTGCTATAATTCATTCAGGAAATCAACATGTATCCAAGAAGCTTCAGCCTTACCTCTTTAGATGTCCTTATTACTTTATTATCACTTGGGGCAAATGGCTATAAGAAGCTATTAAAAGAAAGAAAAGAAATGTTTTCATATTTGTCCAAGAACTAAAGAAGCTTTCAGAAACCTACAATGAAAGGCTGTTACATACACATCATAATCCTGTATCTTTAGCTGTGTCACTTAAGATACTAGATGAGCACTGTGACAAAGCTGTCACTCAACGTGGCTCAATGCTTTTCACCAGACAAGTTTCTGGAGCTAGTGTCCTAAGCTTGCTGACAATATCAAGCTTAAAAAATGCATGTGCCAGTGCTGAATATTACTGTTTGCTGACCACAACCCTGATGATTGTGCCTCTTGGGTCTGTACAAACTGTGAGTGGCTATACTTTCAGAGGTTTTATGTCACATGCAAATAATTACCCTTGTGCTTATCTCAATGTTGCATCAGCCATCGGAATGAAGACACAGGATGTGGACTTGTTCATAAAGAGACTTGACAAGTATTTAAAAACAATAAGAAAAGAACAAAACAAAGACAGTTATGTATCTGGAATTGACAATTTTAACAAAAACTGAAGATGTATTGGAGAAATGGCTTTAAAACTTGATAATGTAATTTCTGACACATAGCAGGATGCTTCTTCATGAGATGCAAAGGGTTTGGAAGAAAGAAATGACGAGGCTACAGTGCAAGTAAGTATTAAAGAAAAGACTCAAGGCTTTTTGAATTGATAATTTTATGTAGAACATTCAGTCAAGGAATAGACTGTGGTCTGAGCTAGCCATTGGTGATTGTTATATCTTTGATTTTTAGACAGCCCCAATCTTTATGACCCTTAAAGATCGATTATTAATATTTATTTATTTTTTTGGGGGGAGGGGTGCATGGTGCGGGAATCGAACCCAGGTCTCCCACATGAAAGTCAGGCATTCTAACCACTAAATTACCTGTGTACCCATTAATATTTATTGATGATTAAAATATATAGTTAGCATTTTTCTAATTGTTATATTATTTTTTAAATATAGTTTGAATATATCCTTATCCAAAGATGGAATTAATTTAAATTAAATACCTGTTAGCATGCCATTGTACACATTTTCAAAACACAACAGTGGAAAATGCCATATCAATCTCTGGATTGTGGGTTTTTTTTTTGTTTGTTTGTTTTTTCTTGATTTGGCAATGTAAAATGTGTATGGGGAAGAAGTTTTTGGTATTTTGGTGATCCTGTACATTATCTCAGACCATTTGTAAACACAAGCTTATAATGACATCACTCCTATTAAGGTTAGTTAGAAAACATTAAGCAGGGCTTGACAACCTTGGAAGTCAAGACTATTGAGATAAAGTATTTACTTAATTATAAATATTGTAAAGCTTATTTTAAAATTTATATCTTTAAGGCTTAAACATCTTAAATTTCAGTTTTTTAAAATAGCCATAACAACTCATTTTAAAAGAGCAAATCCTGGATTAAAAAGTTGGATAATGTTTTTGGTGTGAATTTGGGGCTGAATTGTAAACCAATAAAGTTGAAGAGTCACAACTGAACCTCTGAGTTTAAGAAAGGGAATGAAGTGATGTTGCAAATGTAAATGCTGGCAGTGCAACTTATATACATGTAAGCCAAAATTGTTTTATAGAACGAATGTCTATATTGTGTGATCATCATTCAGCTTAAGAAAGGCCAGACTTATTTCTCAGTCAACACAGCAAGCAAACTCACTGCCCTCCCTCTCTCTACATGGGACATGACTCCCAGGGGTGTAAACCTCCCTGGCAACATGGCACAGAAATCCTAGAATAAGCTGGGACTCAGAATCAAGGGACTGAGAAATCCTTCTCTTCTGAAAGGGGGAAGAGAGAAGTGAGACAAAATGAAGTGTTAGTGGCTGAGAGATTTCAAACAGAATCGAGAGGTTATCCTGGAGGTTATTCTTACACATTATATAGATAATCCCCTTTTTAGTTTAGGGTGCATTAGGGAGGCTAGAGGGAAGTGCCTAAAACTGTAGGCCTGTGTCCCAGTAGCCATGTTTCTTTAAGATGATTGTATAATGATATAGCTTTCCCAAAGTGACTGTGAAAACCTTGTTCTGATGCCCCTTTTATCTACAGTATGGGCAGACAAGTAAAAAATATGGGTTAAAAATAAATAAATAATAGGGGGAACAAATGTGTAAAATAAATTGGATAGAGGGAAATACTAGTGGTCAACGAGAGGGAGGGGTAGGGGGTATGGTATGTATGAGTTTTTTCTTTTTTCTTTTTATTTATTTTTCTGGAGTGATGTTAAGGTTCTGAGAAATGATCATGGTGATGAATATACAACTATGTGATGATATTGTGAGCCAATGACTGCACACCAAGTATGGAATGTTCATACATTAAGAATGTTTATGTTTGTATGTTGATTGGGTTTATTAATAAAAATTTAAAAAAAGAAAGGCCAGAGCTGAGAGATTACCAGTTAAGGACCTGGCAGAAATCAGTACATCTAAGCAAGTGGAAAAAGAAAATCTAATTTTTGTAGGCACTAAATTTACATGTATTCCAAAAGATTTCTCCGAATGTAACATAAATAAGACTAACAGGTTTTAATTTTCTCATCTGCAGTGTATCAGCAATTCTTGAGCTTCAGTTGCTGAATGGATAATAATTCGAATTGAAGATAAATTACATGAACCCACATGGGAATGATAGATATATTACAACATTTTGTTCCCAATGCATCAAATCAGTTGCAGTTTTTATTGTTAACCCTTCCTTTTTCAGAGGCTTTGAATTTCTGCTAGCTTAAAATTTGACCTTGAGGTCATAGAATTCATAGGAATGTTTTTGAAGGGTTGTTGTAGATTTTGTATACTCAAGCATTCCTTGTGCTTTCCCAGTGTCTTTTTTGCTCTTCCCCATACAAGTCTAAAGAAATAAAACAAATACAAATATTTATTTAAAACTGTTAGTACTAATCGCTAGGTCTCATAATTGGCTTTACCTGTCCTTGAAATGCACAGAGAGGCAATGAATGGTACATTTTCTAATCTTTGCCTAAGATGGCCTCTTCTATTTTTATAATCCAGCTACCTTATTAAGGCTATCAGGTAAAATTTTGGAGTTTAGCCTCTAAAGTCATTGGATCTAGTAGTCTGCCTAGAAGAGGAAATTAACACAACATATTCTTTAGTCACTACACAATGTGTGACTTATACATGCAACAGGGAAAGGTATTTTAAATCAAACTCACTATTTGGCTCTTAACTCTTCTGCTGATGAATTCTCACTATCAGGGAATGATATGTGATACCAGCCTTAAGAACCCAGTGTTCAACTGTAGATCTTTCTATTTAGCTTTTTGTATTAGTTGAATGGAGCTATAGAAGACAAATTATTAAAATTAAATGCCGTTCTGTTCAGCCCATAGGTACTTGATATACAGAATGACAAAACACCAATGAAATTTTCTCTAATATTTTGACCTAGCACATAATTCTACTGTGGTTCTATTTCTTTCACAACCCCATGAGGACTGTCATTGAGGCTTAAGCTTTTACCTTCAGGCTGTGCCTGTAGCTTCTACAGATTTTAGTGACATTTAAATTAAAGGCATATATATATATATTTCATTGATGCTACTTTAATATTGAATTAGAAGCTCATCCTGAGAGTTAACTTCTTCTGTCCTTTTACAGAGGAAAATAACCAACAGTTAACAACAACAATAGCAAACCCTGTTAGTCTTATTTATGTTACACTCGGAGAAATCTTTTGGAATACATGTAAATTTAGTGCCTACAAAAATTAGATTTTCTTTTTCCACTTGCTTAGATGTACTGATTTCTGCCAGGTCCTTAACTGGTTTTGTTATGTTTTGCATTCATGAGGCTGACCTTATTTTGTAACTGAAAAAGAACCCATTGTTGAGTACAAAGAAGCTTTGTCATTTCAAAAGTTTCATAAACTTCTGAATAATTTGCTAAGAACAATTGAATATGCTGTTAAAATAGTTAACAGTTTCTTAAGCCCACTTTTAGTATTGTTCTAAGATTGCATCCTTTTTTGCCTTACTTTTTACTTACATGCTCCTTTTGGCCATTTTGGCATGTAAACATTTGAAATGGCGAGTGCATATATTTTTGTCATTTTCTTCCTGACGTTTTGCGTAGTTCAAACTATAGCCAGAGGCAAAATCTGAAAACGTTTGTACTATTTTGTTTCTGTCAAGTGGCATCACCTTTAACTTCTAGAAGAACGTGAAGAAAGGCTATGTTTAATTGTATAACTGTGGGAGACTCTAGCTATTGGAACGTGAGGCTTATGTTGTGTCAGGCTGCTAACCTATGTTTTACTGAAATAAAAAGATGTTTCCAAAAATATTTTGTTGTAGACTGTTTGAAAAGAAAACTGAATTGTGAAATTTATTACATCAAATAAATCATTAATGATAGTGCAAAAAAATAAATAAATGGGCCTGCACTATTGGTGGGAATATAAAATGGTACAATCACTGTGGAAGGCAATTTGGTGGTTCCTCAGGAAGCTAAGTATAGAATTGTTATATGATCCAGCTATCCCATTACTAGGAATCTATTCAGAGAACATGAGGGCAAGGACACAAACAGACATTTGCATACCAATGTTTATAGCCATATTATTTACAATTGCCAAGAGATGGAAACAACCCAAATGTCCATCAATAAATGAGTGGTGAAACAAGCTGTGATTTCACCACATATATATATATGATGGAATACTACACAGCTATAAGTCAGAATAAAGTCATGAAGCATGTAACAACATGGATGTATCTTGAGGATATTAGGCTGAGTGAAATTAGCTGGAGACAAAAGGACAAAAACTGTATGGTCTCACTGATATGAACTAAAATTAATGAGTGAACTTGGAGAATTTCAGTTAAGAATGCAGGTTATCAGGAAACAGAAATAGGGTAGAGTTTGGGTAATTGGTGCTGAAGGAATACAGACTGTGCAACAGGACTGGTTGTTAAAAATTCAGAAATGGATAGCACAATAATATCTGATTGTAACACAATAATATTAGTATGTTGAATGAAGCTGAATGTGAGTTTGACAGTGGAAGAAGGGCTGGGGGTATGTATGAAACCAGAAGGAAAGATAGAGGATAAAGACTGAGATGCTATAATTTAGGAATGCCTAGAGTGTACAATGATGGTGATTAAATATACAAATTAAAAAATACTTTTGCATGAGGAAGAACAAAGGAATGTCAGTATTGCAGGGTGTTAAAACTAGATGGTATATACACATACTCTTTGAGACCAAAGGAATAAAGGTTTATTTGGTCTGGAACTGAAATTTTCTGTAGCACATAATCTAACTCAACCTATCTGTATAGCTCATTTGGACAACTGAAACATAGGGATCCCAGAATAAGAAAGAGGTCCTTTAACCTGTATAGATTATTGTGGTACCTGGATACATCCTAGAGTACATTGAGCAGATAATCAAAAAGTATTGGCAGAGTCCCTTTAGGGACTGGAGAAAGAATATGGAATTATTAAACTTTACCATCAGGGAATCCCCTGATACTGTGTCAAACTTTAGGGACACCCAAATCAATAGGCCATGCCCTTGATCATGAGGCTTACTCTTGTGAGGCTTGTGTAGATAGTGCAGAAGCTTAAAATAACTATAGGCATGCCTAAGAGTTCTTCTGGAGGACCTCTTTTGTTGCTCAGATGTGGCCTCACTCTCTCTTAGCCCAACTATGAAAGTGAAATCATTGCCATCCCCCTATATGGGACATGACATCCAGGGGTGAAAGTCTCCCTGGTGATGTGGGAGATGACCCCCAGGGATGAATCCAGCCCTGGCACAGTGGGGTCAATGATTCCATTCTGACCAAAAGGGGGAAAAGAAGTGTAATAATGTATCAGTGGCAGAGAGAGTTCAAATAGAGTAAAGAGGCTACTCTGGAGGTTGTTCTAATGCAAGTTTCAGTTAGACCTTGCTACCTATTTTAACCTGCCAAACCCCAACTAGGACCATTATAGCCAGTCCCAAGGAACACCTGGGGCAATATATAGTGTTCAGCAGGGGTTCCAAGCACTACAGTAACTTCCCACGGGCCCACAACCTCCAGATGGGTCCCTGGCCCAGATGAGTTCTGAAACCTAGAGCGCCCAGCCTCTCCAGAACATCAGATAGTTCCATCTCCCTACCCCATATTAGTGACAGATCTTTCTAATATAAAAAAGTTAAAATGGCCCTTGCCCAAACACCCTTAAAGAGAGGGATGGAAAGAGTGAAGGTGATAGTGGAGTTATACAATGAAGATAGAATTTAACAAATGAATATGAATGCTGAATCATTAAATTGATATCTTTTAGTCTATAGTGTCTTACAGCAGCTAGAAGTAAAAACCTAAAATTGTGGAATTGTAACCCATGTCAAACTCTGAAATATGTTCTGCAACTAATTGTGGTGCTGTGCTTTGAAATTTATTGCTTTTTTGTATATATACATTTTCACAAAAAAAGAAGGAAAAAAGTTGATTGTGATGATAAAAAAATATTCAAGCCTTCTAGCCTCCTATATTCTGGAGCAGCCAGAAGGAAAAGTCTGAAAGGATCATATGGTAGCCTAGGACAAATTCTGGAATCTGTCCTGTAACTACTTGGTGAAGAGTGCTTTGACAACTATTGCTTTTTTATTTCTTTGCTTTGAATATGTTATACTATACAATAAAAAAGTTTAAAAAAAATAGATGGTACATGGGAAAAAGTACAATCAATGCAAGCTAGGGTCTATAGTCAATGATGACAAGGTAATAAGGTTCCAATGAATGTAACAAGGTCAACAGGCAGGGGGATTGGGAAATGGGTATGCATTCTTTGTGGAAGAAAAGGAAATGTCTTCAAATAGAGTATGGGGGTGAAGACATGTCTATACACTTAAGCTGGATTGTATGATGTGTGAATAAAACTATTTAAAAATGAACAGAAAGTGCTAGACAAAATGTGGAGAAAGAGATATACTTACTCACTGTTGGTAGAGAAATGAGAGGTATAGCCCCTTAGAGGACAGTGCGGTGGTTCCACAGGAGGCTAGGGGGTGGGTTTGCCATATGATCTGAAACCCTGTTGCTCAGTATATACCTGGAGGAGCTGAGTGTGAGGCCACAAATGGACATTTGCACACTGGTGTCTGTAGTGGCAGTGTTCATGACCCACAATGAATGGAGGTGGCCTAAGGGTAAAATGACTGAGGAATGGAAGGGGGAACTATGGTGTACACATATAATAGACTACTGAGCAACTGCAAAAAGGAATAAAGTTGTGGGTGAGTCAAAGTGGCTCAGCAGGCAAAGTTCTTGCCTGCCATGCCAGAGACCCAGGTTCGATTCCCAGTGCCTGCCCATGCAAAAAA
>PVIY010045251.1:0-19207 GCA_004026745.1 Myrmecophaga tridactyla | reverse complement strand
ACTTGCTATAAATATTGGATAATAGGATAAATTAACATTTAAACCTTTGCCTAAAGGCAATGCACTAATTGATATTAATATTTCTTTGAACTTTTATTGGAAATTATTTTTATTCTCTTCCCAGCAACAAACCATATCAAGCAATTGTGTGTATGTGTGCATACATGGTCTTTGTGTGTGAATGTGGTTTTATGTGCATTATGTACATTACATAATTCCTTCATCAAGCTACAGAAAGTACACAATCTGCTATCATAGCAGGTAATCCAGTTCTGACACCATGAACTTAAAAATAAGTTTATATTAATCTTCTGTAACTAAGTAATTTCAAAAGTAGATTCTCACCCTCTCTGCTTATTTAATTATATAGACTGTTTAAATAAATCTTTGCAGATCTCTGGTAAATTACCAAATGGTTGCATCCATCCAGGCAGTATATATTAAAAAAAACTAGCTGAATATATGGGGGGGAGGGGAAGCAAAATCTGTGGTGTTTTAACTTGTCCTGTTCCCATCCCCCATCATCAACTCCAGAGTAGCCTTGAAAATCAACAGCCCCCAAATCATGGTGAAAAACAGGAGCTTAGCAGTAACCAAAGTGGGCAGATCACGGGGGAGAGTCTTCAAAGCTCAATTCTTAGAAAACTATCATTTTTTACTTGTCTGGCAATCCCTTGGAAAGCCTTATTTGTAAGGTTTGTCTTTTTTTGACTGGCTCAAATTTCCTCAGTGCAAACAGCATTTTCTCTGAGGGAATTTGTCAAAAAGATTCAGCAGCAATTGTTTACCACTAGAGCTGCCTGACATAATAACAATCATTAGGTCAAACACCAAGGGGAGCAAAAACTCTAAAAGAAATTTTGAATAATGAAGTGTCCATAGGTGTTACCTATGGAAATGTTCTGAAATACTCCTGGAATTATACAAGTCTATGCATATGTGTTAAGTATGCATATGCCTAAGACTTGTGACTGCCCAGGAAAGACCTGAAAAGTTCTAAGTTCTCAACTCTGACTGAGCTTGAGGTCTGAGCAAACAGGGAATGAAGACTAAGAAAAAGTCATAAATTGCATGAGCATTGTAAGTGTACTGCTACCTACATATAGAGGCCCTTGACAAAATCTAAAATATTTACTGGTCCCAGACATTCAAAGAAATCTCTGTCCAATTATAGGTGGTCACTAAGCTAAATAATAAGGGACTTTGATCATATACAACAGAAAATGCAGACATTGCAGAAGTAGATCAGAAAAGTTACTAAACAAACATCAACAATAACAACAAGCAGTAATGACAAATACTAGGAGATAAAGGGAGAATATATTTCCAGAATCCACACATTATATCATTTAAAAGTTGCAATTTTCAACAAAATAGTGCAAAACATACAAAGGAACAAGAAACTATGACACATACACAGGGGAAAGGGAAATAAAAAAAAAAGTTCCATGAAGAAATCCAGATGTGGACTTGTTAGCAAAAATTTGAAATAAGCCCAAAGAATTAAGTGAGATACTGTTTAAAGAAATAGCAGAAAGCATGACAATGATGTCTTACAAAACATAGAATATCAATAAAGAGAGATAAATTATTTTTAAAAAGAACAAAATAGAAATTCTAGATTTAAAAAGAATGATAATAAAAAGGGAATTTGCTAGGAAGACTCAACAGAAGATCTGAGCTTATAGAAGAAAGAATAATGAGAATTAAAAATAGGTCAATTGAGATTACCTAGTCTAAAAAATGGAAAAAAGAAGGAAGGAAACTAAAAAGAACCTCCAAAAACTATGGGAGACCATTCTACATCCAGATGAAAGTCAAGTAACATGAAAATCAGAAGAAAAGGACAGATTTTAAAATCTGGCAGAAAGAATATATGAAGGGATAATGGCTGAAAACTTCCTAAGTAAGAAGGAAAAAATTAGATTAAATATATATGAAATTCAATGAACATCAAATATAGTATACTCAAAGGGATCCACACTTATGCACATCACAAACCAACTGACAAAATTCAAGGACAAAGAGATAGTCTTGATAGTAATGAGAGAAAAAATTCATCAGATAGGAGAAGGTGTCAATAAGATTAACAGCTGATTTTTTATCAGAAAACATAGATTTTTGAAAGAAATAAAATGACATACATTAAATGCTGGAAGAAAGAGTCTGACTTGCATTCTGTATCTAGTGAAACAAGTCTTCAAATATGAAGAACTTAAGAAATCCCCAGAGAGACAAAATTGAAGGTATTTGTCACTACACTCTTTATAAACCTCCATTATAAAGAAATACCAAGGGGGAATTTTTCAGGCTAAAATGGAAGCACATTAGATAGCAATTTGAATCCACATGAAGAAATAAAGAACACTGATGGTAAACGTAATCGAATAAGTAAATTAAAAGGAAAGTAAAAAATATATTTTTGTTTGTAACAAATTTTATCCAAAATGATTTAAAACCAACTCCACAAAGCAATAATTATCATCTGTGTTAATGGACATGTGTGGTGGTTTGGTGAGGCAGAACTTAAATGTGATGATTTTAATTTTAAGGTGAGGAGATTTCCAAGCTAAATGTGGAAACTGCAGCCTGGTTTCTCCTTGAAACTTACAGTAAAATGCAAGACAAACTAATAAATTGGGGATGTTGAGATGGACTGAATGCATTTTGCAAGTTGAAATAGCATGTCTTCTTAGGGTGTAAAAAGACTTGTTGTCTTGTGGCAACTTGGAGTTATATGTACTCCAGAAAAACATGTTCTTAATCTGTATCTATGACAGTGAACCCTTGTAAATAGGACCTTTTGTTGAGGTTACTTCAAATAAGGTAAGGTAGTCCAGGATGGACCTTAATACTGCTACTGAAGGACTTATACAGAAGGTCACAGAGAGAGAGAGAGAAAAAAAAAAAACTGGGGGAGCAGCTAGAAGCTGAAGTCATTGCAATCATTGCAACCTGGAATAGAAGGGAGTGGCCAGGAGAGACTGCTATGTGCATTGCCCAGTGACAGAAGAGCCAAGGACCAAGGATCAGTGGCAGCCAGCCCCAGGAAGCAGTCTCTGGGAAGAAAGTATCATCTTGATGACACCCTGATTTTGGGCTTCTCCTAGACTCAAAGCTGATACCAAATAAAATCCCATTGCTCAAGCCAACCCACTTTAGCAACGAAGAAAATCAAACAACATATGAAGTAGAAGTAAACAGTTTCTCTAAAGACAACAGCACAAATCAGTGAGGGACTATGGAGTTATAAAAGAGCAAAGAAGTGTAAAAACTCAAAATTTGCTTTGTATTAATTTGAACTAGAGTCTTAAAAATTAATGTTAATTTTAATGTCCATGGCAAACCACAAAGAAATTATATAAAAGACATATAGTATAAGAAACAAAGTGAGAAATAAAGTGGTACATTAGAAAATATGCACTTAACATGTAAAAAATGTCTATAATGGAGAATGAGAGGAATAACAAAAATAACAAGCTATATAGAAAACAAATAACAAAATAGCAGATATATATTCTACCATATTAGTAATTAAGTGTGAATGGATTGAACACCTCAATCAAATGACAGAGATTGCCCGGGAGATATATAAAAATTTGATCAAAGTATGCAGTCTCTGCCAGAGGCACATATTTGAATATTTGAGTTAAATATAAAAATAAGTTGATAGTTAAAGGTTAGAAAATGTACTATTAAAACAGTAAACAAAAAGCTGAAATGGCTAAATTAATATCAGACAACAGACTTTCAGTCAAAAATTGTTACTAGAGAGAAAAGACATCATATAAACATTTGTGTGCATAACAGAGCCCCAAAATACATTAAGTACAAGCATTACCTCAAATAAGTAAAAACATATTTTAAAATGAACACATTTAAACATGTAACAATGATTTAAGACTTTTACATGAATTTTTATAACAGCATTATTCATAATAGCCAAAAAATGAAGTTACTCAAATGTTCATCCATTTTCAAATGAATAAAAATATCTGATTTGTTCTTGCCATAGAATATTATTCAGCCATAAAAATGAATGAAGCACTCATACCTGCTACAACATAATGAACCTTGAAAACTTTATGCTAAGTAGAAGAAGCTAGAAATAAAAGGCCAATACTGTATGATTTCACTTATATAAAATACCCAGAATATGAAAATTCATACAGACAGGAAGTACATTTTTGATTGATAGGGACTGGGAAGGGTGGGAATGATTGTTAATGAGTATGGGGTTCTTTTTAGAGGTGATGAAAATAGTTTAAGTTTAGATAATTGTGATAACTATATAATTTTATGAATATACTAAACTCCACAAAAATGTAGACTTTAAAACTATGAATTGTATTATATATAAAACATATATTAATAAATATATATTTAGAATTATTAAATTTTGATATGAATTGAATGCATGAAGCAATTTCCTTTGCAAACATTTTAAAGTAATGATTTCTGTTTTTCTGTGGGTTTTTTAATATTCAAGAATTGTATACATTTTGCATTGCTTTCTTAACAAAGTATCACAAATTTAGTGTCTGAAAATAAAACAAATTTATTTAACAATTTTGTAGTTCAGAAGTATAAATCCTCTGCATACAGTCTGAAAGGCTATAATTAAGGTTTTAGCAAAGCCGTGTTTCTTTCTTGAGGAAGTATCTGCTTGCACAAGCATTCGGATTGTTAAACAAATTAAGCTCCTTGGGGTTGTAACACTGAGTTCTCTCTTCTCTTGCTGCTGGCTGTAAGCAGGGGCCTCTCCATCCTTAAGACCATCTACATTGCTCCTCCCATTACATCCTCCATCTTCAGAGCCAACAAAGGTTGGTAGAGTCCTTATCAAACTCGGAAACCCTTTGATAACCCTTTTCGCAGAATCTCTTCTGCCTTCAATTGGAGAATATTCCCTGCTTCTAAAAGTTCATGAGATTAGATTTGGCCCACACATGTGAACCAGGATGTTTTCTCTCTTTTCAGGTTCTTCATCTTAATTCCACCTGAAATGCCCCTTTTGCCATGTAAGGTAATACATTCATAGGTTCTGGGGAACTAGAATTTGGACATCCTTGGCCATCATTCTGCCAACTCTGCCTTCCTAAAATAAACCAACTTGTTTATAATGCATTTTTTGTTTTGCCAATTTTTAAGATATATATTTTTAATTTATTTTTCTATTTTTTAACATTTTTATTGTATTACATATATGCAAAGCAAAGGAAGAAAAAAAAAACAATAGTTTTCAAAACACTTTTCAAGTAGTTACAGGACAAATCCCAGAGTTTGTCATGGTCTACCAGACCACCATCTCAGACTTTCCTTCTAGCTGCTCCAGAACATAGGAAGTTACCATCATAATCGACTATTTTTTTCTTTTCTATGAAAAATGCCATATATAGAAATAAGCAATAAATTTCAAAGCACAGCACAATAATTAGTTGTAGAACAGATTCTAGAATTTGGTATGGGTTACAATTCCATAATTTTAGGTTTTTACTTCTAGCTGTTCTAAGATACTGGAGACTAAAAGAAATATCAATTTAATGATTCAGTGATCATATTTGTTTGTTAAACTCTACCATCTCTATATAATTTCACCATTACCTTTGATCTTTCTATCCCATTCTTCAGGGGTATTTGGACTTTGGGAATCCTAACTTTTCATGCTGGAAGGGGCTGTCAATAATAAGGGGTAGGAAGATGGAACTAACTGATGTTCAAGAGAGGCTGGGCCTCTAGATTTCAGGACTTATCTTGTCCAGGGACCCATCTAGAGGCTGTAGGTTCCTGGAAAGTTACCCTAGTGCATGGAGCCTTTGCAGAATCCTATATATTGATCTAGGTCTTCTTTAGGACTGACTGGAATGGTTTTGGTTGTTGTTTTGCTAATATTTTGTTTAGGACTTTTACATCTGTGATTTATGCAAGAGGTCATTGTAAACTTTATTTCTTGTAATGTCCTTCTCAGGTTTGTTAATTATAAGCTGATCTCACTAAAAAAAAGGGAGGGGGAATCTCTTTCTTTTTCTAAGCTCTGGAAGAGTTCATGTAAGATTGGTGCAATTTCTTCCTTAAATTTTTGATATAATTCATAAGCAAAGCCTTCTGAGTTTGTATTCTCCTTTTTGGAAAGGTTTTAAAATAAAAATTAAATTACCTTAGTAAGTATTATTACTGATATTTTTATTTCAATTGGTGTCAGTTTTAAGAAATTGTGCTTTTCTAGATATTTGTCTATTTAAAATAAAGATTCAAATCAATTGGAAATTAATTGGTCAAACTCTCTTGTAGGAAATTTAGTAGTGTCTCCTCTTTCATCCATGATATTGGCTATTTGTATCTCCTTTCCTTTTTTCTTTTTAATTTTGTCAGAGTAAATGTTTGATTATTTCATTATAGACTACTAACTTTATATTTGTTTTCTATTTCATTATTTTTTACTCTTTGATTAGATTTAAATTTTTCTTTTTCATTTTTTTTTACTTTTGCTTCATATCATGCATATCCGGACTACTATTTTTTCATCTTTTTGAACATAAACTGTGTATGATTTAAATCTTTTGAAATTCTTGAGACTTGTTTTACACCCCAACACATGTTTAATTTTACTAAGTTTCCCATTTCTACTAAAAACATAAAGTATTCTGAAGTTTTGGGGTGTGATATTCTATATATATGTATCAGTTAGTTCAGTTTGATAAAGATTCTGTTCATTTATTCTAAATATATGATTTACTGAAAAATCTGTGTTAAAACCTATATCCTCAGATATCTTTTAGTGTGTCTGTGTGTGTGTGTGTGCGTGTATATTTGTGGTGAGGGTGATCTTATTCAGCCTACCACAAATATTAAAAATAATTTATAGAGAGATGAAATATATGGCTTAGTTATTAATTTAAAGTGTGCTGGAAAAGCTATATATCCATGACTATTATATTCTTTATACTATATATATATACATGCAAATTTATTATGTATGAGTATATAATTTCATTATTTAAATCACTTACTTTATTTTTAATAATGTATTGCTTTTCAGGGATTTATAGTAACGAAATCCACTCTTTTATGGGTTTGTAATTTTTTCCTATGTGTATTTCAGAATTTTTTATAAAAAAACATTATACAATAATATAGTCGTTACCTTTGTATAATTCAGCAAATTGAAATCACCCCATTTGACTGTTTTCAATATTAATTCTGTTTAAACCTCTATTAATATTGATAAATATATTTCTTTTTTTGTTTGGCACTTCTCTGATATAAGTTTTTATCATTTCATTTTGCTTTTTTACCAATTTTTTTCAAAAAATGTCTGTAGTGTGGTCATTGAGAGCAGAGATTCCACTAGTAATTAGCAAGGTGACCTTGGGCAAATGACTTCTCTACATCTTGGTTTTCTCATGTTTAAAGTATGCATATGTCATCCACCTCATAAGGAATTGAAATAGATAAGTTTAATAGACTCAAAACAGCCCTTACGGGTCTTGTACATTCTTTATGTGGTTATTATAGTCATTGAACTATATATATATATACAATATTAAATACAAAAATGTATTCACTACTTATTTTACTTTTTAGATTTTTATATTTAGAATAAATATGAGCCCCTTTTTTTAATGGTGGGTTTAGCCTGATCATAAGTGTTGTATTTACTGGTACATGTGCAGGCATGTTTTCTTGGCTTGCTCATACTGTCCTCTCACTCTTCTAATAAAGATGCAACATTGAAATTTTTATTTATTTTCCTAATTTTATTGGGTTAATAAAATTTCTTTGTTCCAATAATTTTCATCTACTCTTTTTAGAGATTAAATTTTCTCTTTCTGGTGCTTGAGGAAATAGGCACTATCCACTGAATTTTAATATGTATTATGTTGATGTTTTCTGAAACATGCAAATATAACTGGATATTTATTTCTAATTTGAGCAAGTGTTCTAGTTTGCTAGCTGCTGGAATGCAATATACCAGAAACAGAATGGCTTTTAACAAGGGAAATTTAATGAGTTGCTAGTTTACAGTTCTAAGGCTGAGAAAATGTCCCAATCAAAACAAGTCTACAGAAATGTCCAATCAAAGGCATCCAGGGAAAGATATGTTGATTCAAGAATGCCGATGAAGTTCAGGTTTTCTCTCTCAAGTGAGAAGGCACATGGTGAACACAGTCAGGGCTTCTCTCTCGCTGGAAGGGCACATGGTGAATATGGCGTCATCTGCTAGCTTTCTCTCCTGGTTTCTGGTTTCATGAAGCTCCCCAGGAGGCATTTTCCTTCTTCATCTCCAAGGGTCGCTGGCTGTTGGACTCTCTGCTTCATAGTGTTGCTCTCTCTGAATCTCTTATTCTCCAAAATATTTCCTCTTTTATAGGACTCCAATAAACCAATCAAGACCCATGCAAATGGGTGGAGACATGTCGTCCCCTAATCCAGTTTAACAACCACTCTTGACTAAATCACATCATCCAAGGAGATGATCTGATTAGTTTCAAACATACAGTATTGAATAGAGATTATTCTACCTTTATGAAATGATATTTTGATTAAAACATGGCTTTTCTAGGGGCCATACTTCCTTTCAAACCAGCACAGCAACTAAATGAAATGCAAGTCACCCAACTTGCAAAAGATCTTCTTATCCACCTTCTCCAGCTTCACTGCATCTTCTACTAGTGAAGAGGGCAACTTCTGTGCAAGTGAATCCCATTTGCGACCTTGCCACCAGAATACTTCTGTTCATTGGTTGAGATTTAAAATTCATTTGATCCTTTACAACTACACAGTCCTAAATAAAGGAAAATTGCTATTTCAATGACTCTTACAAGAAGAAATAAGTTTTTTCATAAAAATGACAAAAGTAATTTAACATTCATTTTTCAAATATAATAAATAAAGACTAGTTTTACTAGTCTTGATCAATAACATATGAGTTTTTATATTTCATATTGAATGCCTACTTAAAGTGATGACGAGGTTGCCACTTGGAATGCAGTTTAAAAGAGGGCTAGAAGATGATATATTTCAAACACTAAAATTTATTTCTATTTGCCATAAATGCAAAATGACTTGCAAAAGTGACCTCTGCTGTACTTCTTTAAAATTCCATATTTCTAATACATAGCATTATTTTTTTGCATGCATTGAAAAAATTGCATTATCTATAGACAAGTCTATTTATTTTTATTTGGTTCATGTATTTGCTTTTCTCTGTTTTTATGTGTATGCATTAACATATGCCTACATATTTTTAGATTATCTCATTCTCATGGGTCAACTTTATCACCTCTTTTTTAAGAAAATCATTTAATATTTCTAGAGGGTGTGGAATGAGTTGCTATATGGTGCATCATGGGAACACAGGTTCAGGAACAACAGAAAAGTTCAGCAAATGATTGCTTTAATACTTACATAGCACAAAGAATCCAAAAGAGCAGGACACTAGATCCCACTGTGTCTGGTCTCCCAGGGAGGCCAAATAGTCAAGTCATGGTCAGGAGATGGCAGCTCTACACACCCCAAACTATGTCAGAGAAGAGAGACCCTGTGTTGTTTGAGTGTTGAGTATCTATATAACCCCATGGGGAGGAGGGTTTGACACTGCGAATTCCCTCTCTGATAAGCAGCTGAGCATGCTTGTTCCTAGTTTTGAGTTTAAGGCATGGCCAATCTGCTCCATTAGACCTAGCATCTCTCCAGATAGATCAGGGCTTAAGGAAAAATGAGATCTCAAGTTCATATTTACTAACTCACCTTACCTCCTTATTGACCTGAATTATCTTAAGGCCTCTTATTATAAGTGTGCAAGACATCATGCTTTCTCACTTAATTGATTCCCCACCTGTCTCAAAATGTGTTATATGCCTTTTGTGCTGGTTTGAAACTATTGTGTACTCCCCAAAAGCCATGGTCTTTAATCCTCATTCAATATTGCTGGGTGGGATCTCTAATTGTTTCTATTGAGATGTTACACATCTAATTGTGGGTGTTACCTTGATTAGGTGGTTTCCATGGACATGTATCTCCACCCATTCAAGGTAGGGTCAGTTACTGGAGACTTTTAAGAGGGAACCATTTTGTAAAAAGCTTAAGAAGCAACAGAGCTCACTCAGCCATAGACCTTTGGAGATGAAGAAGGAAAGTGTTTCTGAGGCAGCTTCATGAAACAAGAAGATGGGAGAGAAAGTTAGTAGATGTCCCCATGTGCCTTCCTAGCTGAGAGAGAAACCCTGAACTACATCAGCCCTTTCTTTGGAGTTAAGGTATCTGTCTCTGAATTCCTTAGTTTGGACATTTCAACAGCCTTAGAAATGTAAACTTGCAGCTTCGTAGATTCCTTTCTTAAAAGCCAGTCTGTTCCTGGTATACTGCTTTCTGGCATGTTTAACAAACTAAAACACTTTCATGTTCTTATTTCAAAATATCTTAACAGTTTCCACTCCAGTGTTTCTAAAACAAGGTAATATAACAACCCATTCCAAAAGACCTCAATTCTGACAAATTCTACAATACTAGGTGTAAGCTATGGCAATATTCCAAATAAAATTTTAAAAATCCAACCAAATGCACAGAAATTGTTAATCAATACAATTTCAAATAATAATATTAGTTTTATATACAAAATAACCTTACCTGAAATCATTAGTTTCTGTCAAAATTAATATGGTGTTGAATGTTACAGAAAGGTCCATTAAGTTTGGCATATTTCTTTAAACTTATGTCAGGTAGTCTCAAACATTCAAAAAGTGTTTCCTCATCATTATACTAATTTGTGAATTGACTGATCTGATTTTCTTTTCTCATTAAATCAAGTAACAGTAATACTTAGTGAAACTCAATTGTAAATAAACACTAATATATCAGCAATTGCTTATGAGATTAATATATATGATCTAGAACAGAATTATTTTTAGGGGAATTGCATTGAAATAAATACAGATGATGAAAAACACGAATACTTCAAGATAATTCCATCTAATAATTGTACCAAGTTTTAGACACACTGAGCATATCTTACAAAACATAGTTCTGCCATTTCCTAGCTGTGCTATGATACATAAATATCTTAACATTTTCTCTAGGGGAGATTTTTAGGTAGATGAAAGATGGATAGACAGATAGATAGATAGAAAAAGACAACATGAAATGGAGTGCATCCTCTGCTGGTTGTTTCTCTCAAGTGCAAGATGTGATTGTATGAACAGTTAGACTTGCTGTGTTGAGTCTGTTTTAGGAATTTTTCTAGCTAGAGGGACATTTGTCCTTCCACATCTACATTTTAGGTATGGAAAATTGTTGTGGTGTGTGGTAGTGTTTTTGCTGTGTTTTGTGCCTAAAGTTTTTATTTTTTCCTTTGGTCTCTGATTTTTTCCTTCCCCTTACCTTACCCCTACTTTGGCCAGCCTGGGTCTTCTCCCCATCAGCCCCTGGCGGGGGGGCCCACCCCTCTGTCAGCCTGGAGCATGCATCCAAGACCAGTGTTCAGACTTGTAGATTAGGTTGGTGCCTCCCCTACCTTGGAATGGGAGCTGGGGAGGAAGGACCTTTGAAAAAACAATACAAGGGAAAAACAGCGTGAAGTTATTAACAGTTTCTATCCATTGACATCCTTGAAGGCAGCAAGGTTTTGTCCAGGAATTCCTCCTTGCCAGCCCAAGGACTGCCACCAAGCAGAGCTCTCCTGGCCCCAGGTTACCACCACCCATGGGCCTTGCCTCCCTAGAGCTCGGGCCTGAAGCTGCAGAGCCCACAGAGATCTGGAGTCTCTACCCTCAAAAGACCCCTCTCAGTGACCAGAACTCCTTTGCCAGAGTAGACCCTTCAAGTTGGGACTGTACCACTAACGCAGTTGCAGTTTTATTTTTTTTTTTTACACTTTTCTTCCCATAAATGATTTGTAGTTGTGCTTGCAGTGCTTTGCCCTGTTATGTGTGCTCTGGAAAACAAGTTTTCTGGAGAAATTAGAAAACACAAACACACAAACACAGGACCAAACATAGTGTCTAAGGTATGTGTATATTCTGTGGAATAATAATAAATCCAGTCCCTGGCACAAGATAAACAATTGGAAAATGGGAATCACTATTTTGGTTACTACTACATAAAATGGAACAACTGTTTTTTGATTAGAAAAGATTTCTTCAAAATTAAATAATAAATGCTTGCCCTTTTCATAGAGCATGATACCACCATAGATTTAAAATATATGAAACCTTAAGAAGGATAAGTGCAGACTTTAAAACAATCTGGCAAGGGAGATATTTCATTTAAGGATTTATTTACTGCCCTTTATGTCATACTGGAGCAATTGTGTCTACTCTACATGTAGTTAGTTTAGTGGCTACATTAAATAAATACATTTTACATGTGTTCTCTTTTTAAATGATTTTATTTTTGGTATAAAAATTGCTCAGTTTTTACTCTAGCCATAAGCAACCAAACAAAATATGAAACTTCTTTCACTATCCTTGGCGTTTTAAACTGGTCACTTGTCTCAGATATGAATGAACATTGTAATGTACACTAAAAACAATGTTTTTGTTTGCAAAAGCTGCCAAAATGCAATATACCAAAACCAGACTGGCTTTTAATAGGAATTTATTAACTTACAATTTACAGTTCTTAGGCTGTGAAAATGTCCCAATTAATTCATCAATAAGATGATACCTGGACACTGAAAGCAGGCTACTACCATCTGGAACACAGCAGTCACACAGGAGGCACATGGCTGGCATCCGCTGGTCCTTCGCGCCCATGTTTGATTGCTTTCAGTTTCTGGTTCCAGTTGCTTCCTCAGTGGGTCCTCTCTTAGCTTCTCCCAGGTTTTTTCTCTCTATACTGTCTTGGCTTTTTCTGTCCTTTATCCTCTCATAAAGGACTCCAGTAAAAGGATTAAGACCCACCTTGAATGGGGTGGGTCACATTTCAATTGAAATAACCTAACCACTGTTTCCACCCACCATAGGACTGTACCCTCAGTAATAGATTGAAAGAACATGGTCTTTTCCAGGGGTGCACAACAGCTTCAAACCAGCACATGCACCATGGCTTTATGTGCTGAAATATTCTCCACAATCAGCTATATATGATTTTTTATATCAGAGGGACATGGTTAAGCATATGGTTGTGTGCTTACCTTTAGGAACAATGATTTTCATATTTACTGAAAGTTATATTTTAATGTTTCTCTTTAATCATTATTTGGCTTAAGTTAACAGATATGAAACATATCCAATAGAACATGCAATTCAGTTAGATAAATATAAATTTAAAGCCCTATGCCTAGCACTCCTATATTTTAAAGAATAAAAGAAGGCTTGGGGTGGGGGAGTCAATCTTAGTTTTCAAGTACTATATATTCAAGTTGGAGCTATCAAACATTTAAAAATATAGGAATTTTCTGCTCTTTGCTAATTGTGGGGCAGCTTGTTAGCTTGTTCAGCAGTCTTTACTCCATGAAAATAAAACCTAAAAAATTTGGAGAAAAATGGTTTTTAAAAAAATCTACCCAAAAGCATTAGAGATTATGAAAGGCTGTGCAGACCTTTGAAGCTATGATCCCACAGAAATATGAGCCCAATGTGTGGTGCCAATTTTCTCCTGGAGAAATTTCCAAATCTAAAAGAAAAGGGGGAAGTGTCTGCTGAGGATTTAAGTAATTTCAAAAACTAGTAGGATAAATATTTGAGGTCAGGACCTACAAAAATGAAGGGACCTTGGTAAAGTATGCACGTTTCGATTGGTTTTGAAAGACAGTTATATATGAATAAATTAAACCAGCAAGATACCTGCTCTTAAAAGTATGCAAAAGAAACTGAGATCACTTCAGTGCCTCGTTGGATTATTGTAATCTACTTCTAGCTTTATGGCATGATGCAAGCAAAGTACATCTTTTCTTGAGGTAGTTAACTTCATCAATATCTTTATATTATCAGTATAATCTTCTACATACAATTGCAAACATTTAATTAAATATAACTAGATATGAACAGGTTTGACCAAAGACCTGGAGAAAAGTCAGGTAACAGAAACATATATGTAGACAATAAAAATATTAGCATTTTCAAATATGGATTTTAATTGTGATTAATATGTCCAAGAAGTTATTAAGCTTTAAAGGAAATCAGCAGAGAACTAGAAATGTCAAAAGATTGACTTAACAGCTGATTGAGTACACCTGAACTGATAATAAGTGAACTGGAAAATTTATCTGAAAAGAAGACCCAGGATGATAGGGAGAGGAATGCTTGGAAAATAGAGAAAAATGCCCAAGCAATATAGGTGTCACAGAATGAGAGGAGAAAGTGGAATAGTTGTAATCTATATGAGCTAATGGTATGTGAAACACATGTAAAATCACAACACTGAAAACACTAAACAAGGAGGGCTTACGACCTCTGTATGTAGAATACTCTTTTAGTTTGTATTAATAAAATCAGTTAATATAATTCTGCAGTAGATATTCCCTTCCTATGGTTTAATTTATAATGCATACATTTCATTAACCAAATACCTAGAAATAACATCAAATATCCATATTAAAATGCATTCTCATGAGGGTCATTACATTTTCTCTCTCTCTCTCTCTCTCTCTCTCTCTCATATATACATACATACACACATACAAATGCATGCAAAACACACAGCCATATTTAGATACTTGATTTTGAGGTACTCCATTTTTGTGGGTCTGTTCCTTATCTTTATCACCTTAATGAATAGAGTGTTCTGAGTTCAATTCAAATTCCACAATGTTTTGGGTTAGTGATCTCCCAAATATGGAATGATGCAGATTTTGTAAAGTCATATATTTAAAATAAAGTAAGTTTTAAGGATATGTTATTTAAGTTATCATTTTTGTGACTATATGTTTACATAAACTTCTTTCATCCAACCTATAAATACTGGAACTCTGGGTATCTGCTTTCAAATCTTACACAAAAATACAACTTAAGAAAATATTTTCACTGAGAAAAACCAGCTATAATGATGAAAGGAAGGAACAATGTTCTTCTTCCTTTCTACGGGCTCACTCTTAGGATTTTGTCTATATTAGTTGAAAATGAAACATCATTTATTATACAATTATAATTTCATTTGCTTACAGTTTTTTTTTTCCAAAACATTTTAGAGTCATTTAAGCTATACCTACAGGCATGTAGCTACTCAATTTATTTTTGAAAAGTTGAAAATGAATGTTGAACTTCATTGCTGATATGTGATTTTTAGGCACAATCAAACTCTTAATCTTTGTGTGTCCTGAAAGAAGTCACATGAAGCAAACATACAAAATTTTCTGTCTTGATAGCTAGCTTCTTGGTATTGTGTTTTATATTCACTTGTAATTTGGATGCTCGCTACACTGAAATTGAACATTTAGTGCTCCAATTCAGCTCTACAAAATAAGAATTAAATGAGGAGTGAACCACTTATTAAAGAATAAAGACAAAATAAACGATGTTTTTGGTGACTGCTTCATTTGCTTTACCTATAATTAGTCACATGAGTGTTATAATATGTATGTAGTGTTTGCTCTCAGTAAACCAAAATCAGGATTTTTATTTTGAAATCCGACAATAGCCACTGTGCTGAGTAGAAGATGTTGCCTGGAGATGAATTAGAGCATGTGAAGTTTGTTGTTGCCTAAGATAGTATATAAAATGAAGGAAAATTATATACCAAGCTTGCTATTTAGTAGTGGTTTCCTGCTTTTCTAAATCAAATTGGGATTGTGGCTGGGACTAAATCTAATAAAATAAAATATTTCTGCCTTTGTACTTCCATAAAATAACTTCTAATGTATACCCAAATGTAATGAAAAAGAAAAATATCTGAGTAATATTTGTAAAATATAAACTATCAATCAGCAAAAAATCCAATAACCCCAGAAATTTCCTGTCTCTGAAAATGTAAAAGAAAAAAGAAAAGCTAGAAATCACTCAGCTGTCAACCATTGTAATTTTGGATATCAAGTTTTGAGTCATACTGTTATTTTTAACACTATATTACACAAAGTCCAAGTCTGGAGTTGAATTTGAGCAAAAAATTTATTTTGATCAGATATCTCAAGTTGAAGCATCCATTTCTGTTTTAACAAGCCAGAGGGCATTTAACAAAAAGCTTCTAGCATTTATCAATTATCTTTCTGACACCAAAGCTTTTGGTAATATGTAATCCCAATGGGGAGTAGAAAAACAAAAGAGCAATGAGCAACAATAAAAATACCAGACCAATTTCAGGAGCATTATATAGTTCACCTTCCAAATTACAGCTCTCTGTTTATGATTTCTTTTTTTTTAAATAGTATTAATAATGTGTCTTATTGAAAACTTGCCACTTATCAGTTTGCCCTGCTGTCACTATCACTTCTGATTTATTAAGGGTCACGAATGGCATCTGTTTATATCACAACTGGTGAAAAAAACTCTCCAAAGGGAAAACATATTAGCTGGGAGGATCATCATAATCATATATAAGATGAAGAATTTCTATTCTCTCTATAAAAGCATAGAAAATTAAAACTATTGACTGATCAGGAGATTGTGTTCTGGACAACGATCTATGATTAAACAATGTCAACAATAATTAGAGATAAGACTTAAAATCTTCTTGAGAAAGGTAAATGCATACTTTCTAATGTTGTTGCCATTATGTATTTACTCCTTTAGCAAAAGTTTATTTCCACTTATTATGTCACAGAGCTTATAAAACTGTCAAGAGTTTGAAGTGTCTAAAAAAGTTAAGAAATAAATTACTTATAGGAGGTACATAATTTAATAATAATCTTAAAATGGTACATTTGAATTGAAATAGCTTAGTCAATTTTAAGAATTTGGATGTCATGCAATCATATTGGGAAATATGAGTCAAGCTTAATTACAAGCTCATTGTAATGAATAATGGGTAATAATTGAATCCCAGGTACCTAGCCTCTAGCAAAAAGAGGGTTACCTACTTAATTATGTGTCTAATGTTATTATAATAGACATTGTTGTTGTACTGTTCTATATTATTTTGTCCTAACTTTGACTTTTATATGCATGTGTGCTATACATTTTCTGGCAGGCATACTGTACTTAGTTTATTACTACAGTTTGTTTATTATTGAATCTCTCAGTTTTACTTCCTGCGTGTTTTTCCCAGCAATAGAGTAGCTGGGAGCAGGCAAGTGCAACTTGAAATTGTAGGGTCAACAATTCTCCAGGAGCTGCCCTCACCCAATAGGATATAAAGCAGTGTATAAATGCCTTATACCCCCTTCTCCTGTGATTCCTGAGATGACCTCTAAATAAACTCCCTGCACCCAAATCTTTGTCTTAGGGTTTGCTTTTGGGATAATCCAAACTGAGAGAGTGAGATTGTATAACAACTAAGCTGCTAAACACATCTTTTCTTATTGATTTGCCCAGTGAATTCAAAATGGTCCCGTTATTCTCTGTTGAGTTGATTGACATTGCAGGTTAAGATTTTGCCCTGTGGCTTTTAAGTTTAGTGTAAAATGTTGTATAGACATAGAACATATTAAATAAGTAAATAATACAGCATGTCAAAGATAATAACTGCTACAGAAAAGAATGAGCAAAGTAGAGAAAAGTCAAAAGCAAGAGAGAGGTGAAAGATGTTTAGAATAAAATTTCAAATAGAAACTGAGAATAAATGTCACTGAGAAAGTGAGATATGGCAAAGATTTAAAGATGCTGGAGGATTATATTATTACAATAAACTAAGCTATGATGCGGAAACATTCAAGAACTGAATCTCTGAAGTGTACAACAACATGAAGATTCAATTATCATTAATGCCCACTGCAGGCCGATGTGTGGTTGGCTCTGTACTACACCATCCTCATCAGGATGCGGCTGACAAAGCCTCTTCACATCTGGAACATCATTGGAAGGGAACATGACAAATTGTGCACCAACTCTTAAAGGCTTCCACCAGAAGATGGCACACATTAATCCTTCTCCTTTTCTAATTTATTATTTTTTTAATTTAAAAATTTTAATTAAAATTTAAAATTTTTATTTTAATCATACTCCTTTTTAAATTTTTTGCCGGAGGCAAATGCTTCACTCACTTCAGCACAGCTATGGCTTTGCATAGTCCATAGTAGTATTGCCAAGCAGATCGTAGGTACAGTGGTTAAGAGTGTGCATTCAGGCTTCACATAGCCACAATCATAGGCTATTTTCATATTTACCTAAGTGAAAATTTAGGTAAACTTCTTAAACTATGTGAGCCTCAACTCATTTATCAAACGATGATTATTTACTCACAAATTCATTATGAAAATAACCTGAAAACATTCTCATAAAAATTACATATTGCTTTTACCATGTAACCACTGAATAAATGTTAGATCTTTTTACTAATAAAAATGGAAAATTGCAAAATTTTCTAAAAAAAGATAAAAGTTACCAAAAGAGAAACTTTGTGGGAGGGAACATACCTGAAAATGGGGAGCATAAACAACAGAGTATTGAAATATCATCCAGTCAATTCAAAGTAGCATACTACTATTAAGAAAACATTTGAGCCTAACTGGAATTACAGAATAAGGAGATGTGTGTATAGCATAAAATGAATGATAATGTAAAATAGCATATGAATACTAAGAATAAATATTAAATAAAGAGGTATATACAAAGAAGAAATATCCTAAATATTTTAGATACATGAATTAGTAAGATGAGCTGGGGAAATAAAGAAAGGAAGGCACGAAGAATATCTTAGAGCTATGTGGTGGTTTAAAGTTGTATGTACCTTAGAAAAATATGTTCTTAGTCTAGTCCATTTCTGTTGGTGTGAAGCCATTGTAAGTCATTCCTGTGGGTATAAGACCATTGTTTAATGGGAACTTTTGATGAGGCTACTTCAGTGAACATGTGATCCACCTCATTCAGGATGGGTCTTAATCCTATTACTGGAGTCCTTCCTCTGTAAGCAAAATGAATGCAGAAAGTGATTAGAAGCCACAGAATCAAGAAGCTGAACTCAAAAAAACCCAGAAGATGAGTGAGACCAGCCAAAAACTAAAGGACAAATACTGTATGGTCTCACTGATATGAACTGACATTAGTGAATAAACTTGGAATATGATGTTGGTAACAGAGATCATCAGGAGATAGAAATAGGGTAAGATATTGGGTAATTGGAGCTGAAGGGATGCAGACTGTGCAACAGGACTGGATACAAAAACTCAGAAATGGTC
>PVIY010045250.1:0-19174 GCA_004026745.1 Myrmecophaga tridactyla | reverse complement strand
CACTCAAATGGGTGGAGACATGTCATCCCCTAATCCAGTTTAACAACCATTCTTAACTAAATCACATCCTCCAGGGAGATGATCTCATCACAGTTTCAAACACACAGCATTGAATAGAGATTATTCTACTTTTATGAAATGGGATTTACATTAAAACATGGCTTTTCTTAGGGGGCATACTTCCTTTCAAACCAACACAGTGTTCCTTCACTTCCTTCTCATGGGTCACTGGGGGCATTAAAGTGTCATTTGCAGAGCAGCGGGGTGGGGGCAGGCTCTGCCAATAGTTGATATGATGATCTTGAATATAAATAGAGAGGATCCCCTCAGCCTAAAACAGAGGGGCCCCCACAACCAACTCCTACGATCAGAACAGTGACCTTTAGGAATCCTGCAGAATGGCTTATATGACATCCAAGGTGGCATCTTCCTGCTGAAAGAGGACATACCCTCCCATCCTTCCTCTTCCTGTGGGGAGCATCACCATCTGTCTGTGCTCCCACCTGCCGTACCTGACCTGAGTCATTACACCTCAAAGTCAAAAGAGTAAGTTCTGTGCCTATGAAAAATGCCACCAGGCCTAGGGTGAGACCCAGGGCCTTGGGTAAGGTCAGGCCACTGCAACAGAGGAGGAAACGTACCCCTCCTCCTCCTCCTCCTTTCCTGTTTTGCAGGGTGTATATGTAGGGGGGAATTCCCTGGGACCTCAGAGAGCCCATTCCACCATCAATCTCGCTGCAGCTCATTGATGTCTAAGATTTGATGAAGGTGCCAAGAGCAAAGATGATGAAAGACAAATTTCCTCCAGGCCTCACTCTCCACTGAGAGTACCAACAAAGACCCTCTAACCAGCAAGACAAGTATGTTAATGCAGTTCCTGTTGTACAAATGTAAAATGAGAGAGCCCGCTACAAAGATAGCCATGCTGATGATTGTCAGCAAAAAAGATCCTTTCCCCAAGATCTTCAGGACGAACTCCAAATGCATGGGGGATATATTTGGCCTGGATTGGGAGGAAGTCCACCCCAGGGGTAAATCCTATGCCCTTGTCAGCAAACTAGACCTCACCAACAAAGTGTTGGTCTGAGTATTGACTGAGAATTTCTGACGAAGAATCTCCTGATGCCTCTACTGGAAGTGATCTTCATTCATGGCAATGGTGCTCCTGGAGAGTAGATCTGGGAGTTCTTGAATATGTAGAGGGTCTATGATGGGAGAAGCCAACTGATGTTTGGAGATCCCAGGGCACTCAACCCCAGAGATTTGGTGAAGGAAAATTACCTAGAGTACCAACTGTTGCCCCACAGTGATCCTCCATGCTATGAATCCCTATGGGGTTCAAGGGCCCATGCTGAAACTGGCAAGAAGAAAGTTCTAGAATTTTTGGCCAAGGCCAGTGAAAATGACCTCAGTGACTTCCAGTCCTGATGTGAAGAGTTTGTGACAGATGAGGAAAAGAGAGCTCAACCCAAAGTTGCAGGTAGGCCTGGCACTACTGCCATGGCCAGGGCACTCACACTTGACAGCTCTCATCTGGAACCTACCTTTCCTTTCATCTAGTGTTTTTTCAGTCTTTTAGGTTTTAGAGAGTATCTCACTCTCCTCTTGCCGTGACACCTGCTCTTGACTCTAAAATCCTATGGGCAGGGGGGCCTTACTTCTGTGTCTGTACGTCCTCAGCACTTGAAAGTCTGCAGGCATGGCTGTCAGGCAGAGTATACTCTCATTTATTCTTTGAGCATCTCAGGCCTAAGAAGGATGATCTAAAGTAATAGAGAGAGGAGTCCCCAGTCTCGGGATTCAAGCAGTCCTGGCCATAGAATCAGGACTCTGAGGTCCTGAACAGCTTGGACAAATGTGGCTCATCTTGACTTAAGTAAACCTTGGAGATCTCAGGAATGTGAGGGCTTTGTGCTAGTAGGAGCAGTTTCAGGGTACCCAAGGGTAGAGTCCTCAGGAATGGTCAGATGCCAAGGTGAGGCTCTGACTGAGAACCAAATAGAGCATCCATCCAGAGCAGAAGGTTATCTTCTAAGTTCCCTCTGGGCCCAGGAAAATTCTGGGATGGGGTTGCCAGATATGTCACCCCCTCACCTCTATTCTTGGGCACTCAGGACAGTGAAAAACTTGGTCTAAGGCTGGAGAACACAAGTGGGCAGAGGACAGAGTCTCAGATCCCACCTAAGTGAGGACTGAAGAGCCCACAGACCTCAAAGAGTGGGAACTCATACAATATAACCTATGCTACCAATTCAGGGAGGTCAAACTCAGGGGTGACCAGACATGACTCACTTTCTTTCATATCTCATTCCTTGAGTCACAGATCATCAGGGTGAGGATTTCCAGGTTGTGCCAGGAGTCAGTGCGAGGACCATGAAGAGGGTGGGGACCACCCATCCCAAAACAGTGGGGGTCCCCCAGAATCCTTCTCTATTGTTGGTTTTGGGAGACCTGAGCATAGATGTCAATCTAAGATGCCCCCAAATCCCTCTTTAGGAGTAACAGAGAAAAGAGCATCTTGGTCTGACAGGGACAGTCCCAGGTCAGCACAGAGAGAAAACTTAAGCACTCTCAAGAATCGAAATGAGGACACTGAGTGAGAACTCTGAATGAGGCCACCCATCAGAGGGTATGAACCTGCCTGCCATGACTTTCAGACTTCAGAGATCTTGGCAGATATGGGCAGATAAAGGATGAGAAGCCTTATTATAAGGAGACAGCCTCAGATGAAGAGAGAGAAAGTGCTTCAGGCCTTTCCAGGTATCAGAACATGGATTGAAAGACCCACTTACGGACGAATACGGGATTCAACAAGAGGTCCAAGACAACATGTGCTTTTATCCCATGAAGGCTCAGGTCAAGACTCTCAGGCTGAAGCTCCCTTTTCACTTCTTTACATTAGGTCTAAGGAGATAGGATCCTTGCTCTGAGGTGAGGCCATGGGTCAACAGAACAGACAGTCCCAAGTCCTACCTTGATTCAAGGTGAGGACCATGAATGAGATCTGAGAACCCAGAGAAGTATAGCACTGAGAGAGCCCCACTGAGAACTGGGTGTCCCCTGGCAGGGGTGGTGGACTGAGATGCCCATTTGCTTTCTTCTTATGGGTCCCAGGGAGCCTTGGGTTATCAACTTCAGAACAGCCGAGAGGAGGGGGCCCAAGTGTTATGAAGGTCCTGAATGTGAACTGAGAGGATGTCCCCATCCCAGACAGAGGGAGCTCCATTGCCAGCTCCTGTCATCAGCCTTTGTAGGCCCAGAAAGGGCTACAGTATATGGCTACTCTAACTTTCTCCACAGCGTTTTCAGGGGAGAGGCTGACCAAGGAGAAAAGGACCTTGTGGGTCCCTAGAACAGTGACCTTAGGAAAGCCACCTTCCTTACAGACCAGGCGGTATCTCTTGGCTGAAGGTACACACATCTCCTCATCATCCTTCCTCCACTGGGCCAGCATCCACCCCCTTCTGCTTATCCTCTTGCCTACTGTCCCTGACCAGAGTTGTTATGCCCTACAGTCAGAAGAGTAAACTCCATGCCCATGAAAAACAACATCAGTCATGAAGTGAGACCCAGAGACTCTAGGGTGCTCAGGCCATTGAAACAGAGGAGGAAGAGTCTCCTCTTCCTCCTCTGCTATTATTGGGGTTCTTCAAAGTTTCCTTGCTGCTGGAATTCCCGAGGACCCTCAGAAAGTCCCAGCCACCACTACCTCTGCTGCAGTTTTTTCACACACAAACATTTGAGGAAGGTACCAAGAGCTAAGGTGAGAAAAGTTCAAGTTTTTTCTAGGCTTTACCATCCTGGAGAGCTCCAACAAAAATTAGAGTTCTCTTCTAGCCAGGAAGGTAGGTATGTTGATGCAGTTCTGCTGTACAAGTGTAAAATGAAAAAGCTTATTCAGGTAGGCACGGGGAAGGTTGTTAACGACAAGGCAAAGAACTCTACCCTGAAATCCTCAGGAGAACCTCTGGGATTGAATTATGGCCTTAACTAGAAGGAAGTCAACCACAGCAGTCAGTCCTATGTCCTTTGTCATCAAATTAGACATCACCAGCAAAGGGAATCTGAATGACAGTGGGGCATTCCCAAGAACAGCCACCTCCTGATGACTCTCTTGGGCACGATCCTTTTGAATGGCAAGTGGGTCTCTGAGGAGGAGATCTGGGGATTCTTGAATGTGTTGGGGGTCTTTGCTTGGAGGAAGCACTTAAGAGATTTGGTGCAGGAAAAGTACCTGGAGTACTGACAGGCGGCCAACAGGGATCCTCCACGCTATGAATTCCTGTGGGGAATTTGCTATGAATTCAAAGGCCCACGTTGAAACCAGCAAGATGAAACGTCTAGAGGTTTTGGACAAATTTAATGATACTGTACCGAGTTTCTTCCCTGCTCTGTATGAAGAGGCTTCAAGAGATAAGTAAGAGAGGGCTGAGCCGGAGTTGCAGGCTGGGCTGGCACGACTGCCCCAGCCAGGGCATGGCCCAGGGCTACCTCCAGCAGATTCTCCCACATCAACTGAGGCAGGTTCTTCACTTCATGATTGAAAAGGGCTGTCAACCTTCGAAGGAGTTGGGGATCAAGACACAGAGCTGGAAAGGAAACATTGTCTTCTTTTGTTCTTGTTCTACATTAATAACTTAAAGATTCATCCATTTTGTTGTTGTTGCTTGGTACTTCTAAAAAGTTTTTCCTTTTAATAGAAAGTTTTATTTAGTTTCATATCAAAGTTTTTGAGTAACATGGATCATATGGTCATTGCCATTTATTCACGTATAAGTGTAGGAGGTTGGGTATTTTGTAAAACAAATTGAAAGCCATTTAATTATTTTTTTTGTGGTCAAGGACAAGATAACACGGCATTAGAATAGGGATTTTATTGGAAATATAAACAAACCACACAATAAAATTTTGGATCAAGAAATAGAGAAAAGTAAAAAGTAAAAAGTTATCAAATCTTGGTTTGCCTAATTCCTTGTAGTTTATCTATTTTTAAAATTAAAAGATCCATACTGGGACCTGCTTAACTTATTCAAGAATGTAGGAGAAATGACATTATAAAGGATTAGTCTGGTTTTTCACTTTTTTTAGTTCCCCAAACATTAATTGAGCATCTGTTATTAAGAAAGCTTCATATAAGTACTGGGGATGTTTCATCATTCTAGAAGCAGCTATCTTATGAGGAAGAGGGTCAGATACTTGGCTGAGAGCTAAAGAAAAAGTAAAAAGGAGTAAGTGGGGAGGTTTTAGATGAAATAGGCAAGTGTAAGTGCACTAAGACAAGGCAGTTTGGGGCCTTGGGATTCAGCAAGAATTCCAATGGGAAGTAATTTTGAGTTTGACTAAATTATGGGCTACATGAGGTTGTGGGGATGGACTAGAAAAGCACTCTTAACAGTTACTTAAGGACTGTGGGTGACCAGAGAGAAATCTCAATCAAGAGCAGGATTGGAAGGTATTTTTCCCTCTTGTCCCAGCGCAGAGGACACGGTGCACAAAGTGGATGTCTTGTACACAATGTGCCCAGAGAGGCTGAGGAATAACAGTGTACTCCCTTGAGTTAAGATGCCAAGCTACGGATTTGGCACTATTTGCCCTTGGGCCAGGGGAATCAGCGCATTCTCCTTGAAGAGCGATTTTAATGAGGCTATATTGAATGTTATTTGCAAACTCTAAGCTAGAATTAGACTTTTGGTGGTGGTAAAATCAAGGAAAATAAGGGTGGCTATCATGGAAGGCTTTGGGGAGGGAGGGAAGATATTGTTCCTTGATACAAATTCTGGGAGCTTTGAGATGTATCTAATGGTGGAGGTCTCCCTCACACTCACAGTAAATAACATATCCTCCAACAGGAAATTATCATTCAGTTTTCCTTGATAAGTTACAATTTGTCTTATCTGTTTATTTCTTTGTTTTGCACATTCTCTAACATCTCCTGGATTAAAAAATATAGAATAATATCAGCGAGGTGAGTGGTATCATCTGGGGTCAAGATAATTATAGTAATATATGACATTCTGTAAAGCCGCAATAAATGCCAGACAGGTAGTGGGCCAGGCACTTTATATACATCCCAGCCTTCTTAGAAGACAGGGCTTATCAAACTCACTTCACAGATGAAGAACCTGAGGCTCACAGAGTTTGATATTGCGCCCAAGTCTTATGTGGCTAGCAAGTGACAGGCTTGGGACTAGACTCCTGAACTGAATTCATCTTGGGCTCTCACTGTTACACTCCTCCCTGCCTGAGGCAAGATTCTGTGTCTCCATTCATTTTCCTTGTCACTACCCCAAAGTATTTCTCAGATAAATCCCAGAGTTATTTGAACAGTGAATAAAGAAGTATTTGCAAAGTCCCCTTGGGGGAATGGGGAGAAAGGGGGAAAATTCAACTTCCCCATTTGGAGAATTCATGATATTCTCACAAGCAGTGGGGACAACCAAAGCAAAAGGTTGAGTCCTCAATCTTGGGGGTTGTTCATATGAAACTTATCCTCGCAAAGGATAGACTAAACCTACTTAAAATAAGGCCTAAGAGTCACCCTCAGAGAACCTCTTTTGTTGCTCAGGTGTGACCTATCTCTCTCTCAGCCAACAAGCAAGGAAACTCACCACCCTCTCCCTCTCTATGCAGGACATGACTCCCAGGGGTGTAAACCTCCTTGGCGATGTGGGACAGAAATCCTAGAATGAGCTGGGACGCGGCATCAAGGGATTGAGTAAATCTTCTCGATCGAAAGGGGAAAGAGAGAAATGAGACAAAGTGTCAGTGGCTGAGAGATTTCAAACAGAGTCAAGAGGTTATCCTGGGGGTTGTTTTTATGCATTATATAGATATCACATTTTTAGTTAAGGTGTACTGGAGAGGCTGGAGGGAACTGCCTGAAAATGTAGAGCCGTGCTCCAGTAGCCATGTTTCTTGAAGATGATTGTATAATGATATAGCTTTTGCAATGTGACTGTGTGATTGTGAAAACCTTGTGTCTGATGCTCCTTTTATCTATGGTATGGACAGATGAGTAAAACATACGAATTAAGAATAAATAAATAATAGGGGGGAAATGCTAAAATTAAAAAATACATATACTGGCTAAAATAAAAAAAAAATGTTTCTCAAGATGATTAAAAGAAGGACTTTGTGTCCAAAAGGCTGGGTTGGACTACATGGCCAGAACAATGAGAATACTAAAACAAATGAAAGGTATGAATAAAGAAAAGAAAGAGATGATATTGGTAACAAGATGATCCTCTACATATGCAGTGTCAGATAACTTCAAAAGATCAGGGACTCACAGAATCATCTGGCTCAGCCCCTTCCCTGCCTGTAGAAAATAAATCAGTTACAACAGAAGTTACTTGAGACCCCGATTCTGACTGCTGATGAGAAGGGGTAGATCAGCATATACTTTCTTTGACAACTCACCTCCTGTCCTGGCCCCCTATCTCCTCTGCAACTTTCCCATCTCTCCTCACTCCTGGGACAAGGGCCCATTTTCTGCAAGGTCTGTAGTAGGAAAACTGCTCAAGAGTTTGCAGTAATGGAACATTTCACAGGAAGCTTTTAATCCAAGAGACAAGAACCCATATGAAGACACCCATGAAGAGTGCTGGGGAGACTAAAACCCCAGAATACTGGGTGTCACACAGAGAATGACCACTGCCTATACTCAAACCAAGAACGCTCCAGACAAGGTTTTCAGGCTGAGCATCTCTTCATTTATTCTTCATGGTTCTTAGGGACATGAGAATTTTGGACTATTTTGGACTAAGGAGGATCCCTCAGACTAGTAGAGGGATGGGAACCAGAATCTGTCAGATATTGATATGCAGCAGAGAGGAGGAGGCCCTTGAAGGTGAATGAGGGAAAAACTCGCCAAGAACACTGGGATCATGCAGCGTCCAGCCCCTCCAGTCAGCCTTTAGAGGCACAAAACTCTGTGACTGGATTTGGGCCACCTTGACTTCCAATTCTGGAAACGTAGGAAGGTAAGGACCATGAATTGATACTAGCAGGCTCAGGTCAGTAGTGGGAAGATTTCCAGATTGTGTCAAGAGCTTCTGCAGAAACTCTCCCTATTGTCAACTCTGCAAGGCCCCAAGCACAGATGTCAGCCTGAAGCACCCTTCAATTTCTCTTCAGGGATAAAAGAGAAGACACAGTATTAATCTAAGGGGGAAGTCCAAATCAACAGAAGGAGGGAACTTAGGCACTCCCAGAAGTTAAATTGAGGACCCTAAATGGGATCTGTGGGAACACACACAATAGGGCTTCAACCCATCCCTGGCAGTATTCACCTTGGGAGACCATGGGCAGGTGTCATCAGTAGGTGACTCTCACTGCTTTCTACTGGTCACAGAGAAATGTGGGAAGGAGAAAAATCTCAGTTCAAGAGAGAGAAAGGTTCCAGGCACTGTCAGGAATCAAAGCACAGACCCAAAGTAAAGACTAATGGGACCACCCACCTCTGAATAGAGGGGGAAACAAAGTCTAGCCTTATATCTGCTTTTAGCCCATGAAGGCCCAGGGCAGGTCTGTCTGTCTGAGGCTCCCCCATCACTTCTTTACTTCAGGCCTTTGGGGATGGGATTCTTGGTCTGAGATGTAGCCACTACTCAGGAGAACAGAGGGTCCCGGACTGAGCACAGCACAGAGAGGGCCCGGCTGAGCTTTCAGCACTGGGGGTGCCCTGGCAGGAGTGGTGGACCGAGGTGCCCATTAACTTCCTTCTTACAGGTCTCAGGGAGCTTTAAGGTGTCAGCTTCAGAGCAGCAGAAAGGAGGGGGTTAGGCTCTGCTAACAGCTAGTATGACGGTCCTGAATAAGAACAGAGAAGATCTCCCCATCTCAGTCTAGACAGGGCCCCCCTGCCAGCCCTTGCTGTCTCTCCAGTAAGCCCAGGTCAGGCATGGCAAGCTGTAGCCTGAAGCACACTCTAATTACTTCCACAGAGTTCTCAAGGGACAGGCTGACCAGGAAAAACAGAGCCTTGTGGGTTCCTAGAGCAGTGCCCTCAAGGAAAACTGCAGAGGCGGCCTTAGTTAAAGCCAAGGTGTTATCTCCCTACTGAAAGTGTACATGTTCTGTCATTCTCTCTCCTCCAGTGGGCCAGCATCACCTGCCCTTTTGCCCACGTTTCTACCTGCTGTCCCTGAACAGAGTCATCATGCCTCGAGATCAGAAGACTAAGCACCAAGTCCCTGAGAAACGCTGCCAAGCCTGAAGTGAGACCGTGGGTCTGGAGGTGCTCAGGTCACAACAGCAAAAGAAGAAGAATCTACCTCCTCCTCTTTTCCTGGTTTAGGGGTAACCCTGCAGAACTCCCCTGCTCTTGATATTCAGGAGTCTCAGAGAGCCCCACCCTACATCACTTCCTCAGTAGTTCCTTCCTGTATAACATTTAATGAAGGTGCCAAGAGGAAAGAGAAGGAAAGTCCAAGTTCCTCCTAGGACCTACCTTCCACTGAGAGCTCCCACAAAAGATCCTCTAACCTCTTCTAACGGAAGGTAGGGATGTTGGTGCAGTTTCTGCTGCACAAGTATAAAATGAAAGGGCCCCTTATGAAGGCAGATATGCTGAAGATTGTCAGCAGAAAGTACAAGAACTACATACCCGGATCACTGATTTTTTCTCTTTGTTGCTGTTGTTATTTTTCAAATGCTGTTCTTTTTAATAGTAGGTTTATTTAACTTTGGAATCTGTGTCTAAGGACATAAATCACACATTTATTAGTCTTAATAAGGTTTTAGATTAAGAATTTCGTGTTTTGAAAAAAGAATCTGAGCATATGTGAATTTGTGTTTGCCATCAAGAGTACGATAACACAGCATTGGAATAAGGATATCCTTGGAAATAAGTAATTGCCACATAGTAACGTCAATTGAATAGTAAGATTGAGGGGAGAAAAGTGAGATGTTGTCAATTCTTAGTTTGCCTAATTCCTTTTAGCCTTGCTTTTTGTGTATTAAAAGACGTGTATTCTGTATCTCCAAAGCATGTAACTGATTCATATAACCAATGAAACTTTTATTTTCAAATTTCATTAGGACCAGATGAGAAATCATCTAAGAAAAAAGAAGATATATTCCCAGATTTGCTGAGCTTATTCAAGAACATAGGAGAAATTAAATTGCAATAAATTACTGCTTGCTCAATAGTAACTGAGCATCTGCTCTTTGGAAAGCTTCATGCTAGAACTGGCGATGCTTACAAAAAGAATACCCTGCCCCAGTCAAAATTTTAGATTCTAGGAACAGCTAGCATGTAAGAAAGACAGTGAGATATTCTCTAAGACCTAAAAGACAAGTAAAAATAAAGAGTGAGGATGGGTGGGTGTTTGCAGACGAGAGCGGTCAAGTGTAAACACCCTAAGGCCAAGTAGTTTAGGGCTCTGGGACACTGCAATCCATCAGTTGGAAGTAATTTTCAGTTGGGCTGCCTGGTGGGCTAGAAGAGGCTCTGGGAGCAGTGAGCAAGGGTTAGACCCTCAAATGGTGTATTTCAAAGCTGAGAGAAGAAGCCTGGAATGGAAAACTGTTCAACAGTTATTTTGGTATTGCAGGTGAACTAGAGAGAATGTCTCAGCTGGGGCAGGAATGGAAGGTGCTCTTATCCCAGCACAGCTGAACAGCGCTCTCACTGTTGATGCACATTATGTCCTGCTAGTTTCTAAGAAATAAGGATAATACTCCCTTGAGGTAAAATGCCAAGAACTGACTGTGCTGGTACTCTTTGCCTTGGACAGGGAAAGCTTGATCCCATTCTATTAAAGGGCATTCAAATTAATTCATTTTGAGTGTTATTTGGCAAAATTTAAGCTAGGTCTAGATTTTTGGTTGTCAAATGAATGAAGATAAGGGTGGCTTAGATGGAAAGGCAACTCGGAGGGAGGGAATTTTTAGTCTTTTGACACATATTCTCAGAGCTTTGAGTCGCATCCAGCTGAGAAAGACACCTCCACATCCAAAATATGCTCTATTGACTAAAATTCATTTAGTGTTTCTTGTTAAATAGGACTTTTGACTGATTTGGTGTTCCATATCCTAGAGCGCTGCATATTCTTTGAAATATCCTTGACAAAAAATTTAAAATCCCAAGAAGGAAAGGTGATAGAGTCTGGATTCAGTGTAATAATAGTAATAACTTCCATTCATGAGCGGCCCAATACATAGCAGACATATTATTAAAATATCCATTAAGTACCCAAGGCATGGTAGGTGCTTTACATACATTCCACACATCCCAGCAGTCCTGGAAGAAAGAGCTTATCGAACCCACTCCACAGATGAAGAACCCGAGGCTCAGAGAGTTTGGTAATGTGCCCAACTATTATATGGCTAAGATGTGACAGACCTGGGGCTAGACCCCTGAACTGAATTCATCTTGAACTCTTACCAGTCTATTCCACCCTGCCTGAGGCAAGATTCTGTGTCTCAATTCATTTTTCTTCTCGCTACTGCAAAATGTTTCTCAGATGATTAAAAGAAAGACTTTGTGCCCCAAATAATGTGTCTGAATACATAACCAGAGCAATAAGGATACCAAAATACATGAAGGACATGAATAAAGAAAAGAAAGAGATGATATTAGAGAAAATATGATTCTCTACATATGCAGTGTCAGATAATGTCAAAAGATCAAGGCTCACAAAATCATCCTGGACAGAATCAGTCTCTTCCCTTGAGGGAGTAAATAGATTAGAACATAAGTCATCTAGCACAGAAATTCTGACTGTTGAAGAGAAGGAGTAGATCAGCATGTGTTACCTCTGACAGCTCACCACCTGTCCTGGGCTCTTGTGCTACAACTTCTCCACTTCAACTCACTCCTAAGACAGGGACACATTCTATTTGCAACAGGAAAACCAATGAAGATTCTGCAGGGATTTGGCATTTCCCAGGAAGCCTTTAAACAAAGAGATAGGAGGCAAGAGGCCAAGAATTGGGAGACAAACACCACAAAATATCGGGGGCCATACAGAGACTGGCAGGTGCCCACTCTCAAACTTAGAAGGCCTCAGGCAAAGCAGTCAGCCCAGGCATTTCCTATTTTATCTTCAAACTTATTAAGGAGGTAAGCGAACTGGCCTAAGGAGGGCAATTCTAAATCAGTAGAGGGAGGAATCAAAGGTCCTTCCGGATATCAAGGTAACTTGAATGAGCAATATTGAGGACCACACATTCCAAATTACAGGAATCCCTAAAGCAAAGCTCCTGTTGTCAGCCTGACCAGGGCTAAGAAGCTGTGGCTGAATGTAGCTCACCCTCACTTACATCCAGAGGTTTCTGGATGGTGATGGCCTCGATCTGAGGAGAGCCATTTTTTTTTTTTTTGTAAGCCCAGGATTGGTCCGGAGTGATGTGAGAACCCTTAAAACGAAGAAAGAGGGGTCAGCTAAACCCACAATAGAGGAGTCTTCACAGAGCCCAGGTTTCCATCTGTTTCGATCCCTGGGAGGCATCAGGTAGAGCTACTGGACTGAGCTGACTGCTGGTTTCTGCCCAGAGGGTCTCAGGGAGCAGAAGGCCTTGCTCAAAAGAGAATGACCCCAGTTCTGCAACAGGAAGAGTCCTAGGACCTAGTTGGCATCAAGGCGAATGTTAATTATGGGACCTCTCCCTGAAAGAAGGGGCCAGTCTTCACCCTGCCTCTGTCAGCCCTGTGAATCCACAGGCTGGCATAGTCAGATGTGGCGTACCCGACTTCTCCTCTAGAGATTTAGAGAGATGGAGGCCTTGTTTTGAGACTGGGGGACTCTGACAGTAGAGGGAAGAGTCCAAGGTGAGGCCCCTAAGTGAGGACTGAGAAACCACCGACTCCAGCATACTGGCACTCCAGAACACCGGGAAGCTTTGGAGCCTCCCGCCCTTGCTGTTGGCGCCCGGAAGTTTCGTACAGCTTTGGCCGGATGTGGCTCATCCTGACTTCTGCCTCTGAGGTCCGAGAAAAGTGAGGATCTTGTTTAAGCCGGCAGGCTTTCATCAGTGAGGGTGGAGTTGGAGAACTGGTCAGGAGTCAAGGTGATGACCCTGTGTAGGGACCGAGGACCCATAAGGTATGGGGCACCACAACTTCCCACACCTCCTGTCTGCCATAGACAACCGAGTCAGACTGTGAGGCAGATTTCTGCCTGAAGGGTTTTATGGAGGGGAGGGCTTTGTGCTAATTTGGGAGTGACAAGTTTTGTAGAGGGGGAAACCCAGACCTTAATGGGAATCAAGGTGAAAATCCAGTATGAGATCTGAGAGAATTAAGCACGCTGTCACTGAAGGGGCCTCAGAGGACCTGCTCTTTCTGTTGGCTCAGTAAAACCCCAGACATCTGTCAAGAGGTCCCCTCTTATTTTCTCCTGGAGAGTCCTGAGTTGGGAGGGCAGTGAGAGCCTTGGTCTCTTGGAGGGGCCCCAGTTCTGCAAAGGGAAGAGACCCAAAGCCTAACAGGAGTCAAATTGTGGACTCAGAATGAGGAGTGATAGGACCATCCACCCCAGAAATTACCATACAGCAGAGTCTAGCTGAAACCTGCTAGAAGCCCTGGGAGGCCAAGGCATGAAAATAAGGTGTATGTGAATCCTCTTTTCTTTTTGATGGTATCAGATTGGGGTGAGGTTCTTGGTCTGAGTAGGGTCCTCAGATCAGTAGAGATAGGTATCCTGCACCCTGCCTGGTGCCAAGATGATGGCCCTGAATGAGAACTGAGGATTCTCCAGTGAGCCCAGGACAAAGAGGGCCCCCACAGAGCTGTCAGCACTAGGTATCCCCTGGCAGAGGTGGAGGCTGAGGCACTCCTTCACTTCCTCTTAGGTAGTCTCAGGGAGGTGAGGATTTAAGCTTGAGGTGTCAAAATCAGAATGGCACAGTAGAAGGGGCCCAGCCCTGCCAACAGTTGATAATGTTTTAAATGTGAACTGAGAGGACCACCCACCCCAGAAGAGAGGGTTCCTCAGGGCCTAGACCTGCCAGCTTCTGCTCTCAGCCCCAGTAAGCCCCAGGCAGAGCTGATAGGATGCAACCTAGGGTGCACAGGATTCTCAGGGGACAGGCAGGCTGATCTGGAGAACAAGATCCTTGTGGGTTCCTAAGGCTGGGACCTCAAAGAAACCTGGAAAAGTGGCCTTTGTGATAGCTGAGGTGATAACCGTCTTCTTAAGGTGCTCACACCATGGCATCCTCCCTCTTTCAGTGGACCTCATCACCTGTTGTCTTGCTCAGACTTCTGTCTGCTGCCCCTATCTAAAGTCATCATGCCTCGGGTCCAGAAGAGTAAACTCCATATCCAAGAGAAATACTGCCAGTGAAAATATGAGACCCAGGGTCTCAGGGGTGCTCAGGCCACTGCAGCAGCAGCAGAAGAGTCCCACTCCTCCCCCTTTCCTGTTTTAGGGTGCATTGCACAGGAGGAGCCTGGTGCAAGCTCATGTGGCACTCTCCAACAGCCTCAACAAGTCCCATCCACCACCACTGTTTCTACAGGTGTTTCATGCACAAGTTCTTATGAAGGTGCCAACTGCAAAGATAAGAAAAGGGGAGATTCTTCCCAGGCCCTACAATCCACAGCACAGTCATGCCAAGACCCTCTAAAGAAGAAGGTAGATGTGTTGGTGCAGTTCCTGATGCACATGTATAAAACAAAAAAGCACATTATGAAGGCAGACATGATGAAAGTTGTCAACAAAAAGTCCAAGCACCACTTCCTTGAGATCCTCGGGATAGCTTCTTTCAGCTTGGAGGTGGTCTTTGACATTGACTTAAAAGAAGTTGACCCTACCAAGCACTTGTATGCCCTTGTCAACAAAATGAACCTCCCCAACAATGGCAGGCTGACTCGTGGCAGGGGGTTGCCAAAGACTGGTCTCCTGATGACTTTCCTTGGTGTGATTTTCATGAAGGGCAATCATGCTGCTGAGGAGGAGATCTGGAAATTCCTGCATAAGATGAGACTAAATGAAGGGAAGAGGCACTTCCTCTTTGGGGAACCCAAGAAGCTCATCATGAAGGATTTGGTGCAGGAAAAGTACCTGGAGTATCAGCAGGTGCATAACAGCAATCCTCTCTGCTATGAATTCCTGTGGGGCCCAAGAGCCCAGGCTGAAAGCAGCAAGATGAAGATCCTGGAATTTTTGGCTGAGATCAATCATACAGTCCCCAGTGCCTTCCAGGCCTGTTGTGAGGAGGCTTTGAAAGATGAGGAAGAGAGAGCTGGAGGTGGAGTTGCAGCCAGACCTGACACTAAATGGCCAGGGCATGTCCCAGGACCTGCAGCTTCCCGCCACTGTAATGGAGTTGAGAAAGATGACAAGGGCAGTCAGTGTTCCAAGTAGTGGAAGGTTGGGTGGGACTGAAGGGACCACCATGTTAAAGCTTTTGTGTTCCTGTTTTATATGGGTAACTTGGATATTTATCAGTATTTTTTGTTATTTTTAAAATGTTGTCCTTTTAAGTGAAGGTTTGCTTGGCATTATAATCTAATTTTGTGAATAACATAGGTCACACTTATTGCTGTTTATCAAGTTTAAAAATAAGATTTTGCTATTTTATAAAACAAATTGTGAAACTTTCCATCTTATTTAGTGATCTGGGAGAAGACAACACAGCTTTGGAATAGGCATGCCCTTGTAAATATGAGAGAACTCAGCAAATAAAATATATGAAATCACAAAATAGAGAGAAAAAGTGAGATTCTCAATATTTGCCTTTCCTAATCTATTTTAGTCTATCATATTAAAAATTAAGAGGTACGAAACTGTAGTTGTTTAACTTTTTAAGATGTGGGAGAAAAGATATTGCAATAACTCAGAAAACATACTCACTGGCTCATTTATTCCCCAAGCATTAATTGAGTATCTGCTTTTTAGAAGGCTCAGTGCTTGTATTGGGAATGCTAAGAAGACTGAACCACTGCCCATAGAATTTTAGCTATCATGTAAGGAAAATGCTGATATACTCTCTAAGACCTAAAGGACAAGTAAAGGAGAGGGCGGAGATTCCAGATGAAAGAAGTCAAGTAAATTCCCTGAGGCAAGGCAGTTTGAGGCCTTGGGAAACTGAGTCCAGTAGGAGGTCATTTTAAGTTAGGCTGCAAGGTGAGCTAGATGAGGTGGTGGGAGAGGTGAACAGGGGCCAAACCCTCAAGATAGTGTGTCTCCAAGTTGAAACACTAAGCTTAGAAAACTTCCCTTAACGGTTACTTAGAAAGTGTGGGTAAACCAGAGAGAAATCTCCCTCATCCGGGGTAGGATTGGAAGGCGTCTCGTGCTCTTGTCACAGCGTAATTGACCACAGTGCACCAACTAGATGCTTTATGCATGTAATGTCCAGGGATTTCTGAGAAATCAAGGTAGTACTCCCTTGAGGTGAGAGGCCAGAAAGCTACAGTACGGCTTCTCTTTGCCATGTGCTGGAAAAGCCAGAGCCCATTCCACTTTAATTAGATTATTTGAGTATGATTTGACAAGCTAAGTGAAGTCTAGATTTTCACTGGTGGTGATATTAAGGAAAATAGGGTGGCTTAGATGTTGGGGAAGTTGGGGGTGGATATTATTATTGTCACTATTATTTTAATATTTTTATTGATAAACAGCATACAAACACAAACATTCCACACATGGTGTACAATCAATGGCTCACAATATCACCTCATAGTGTATATTCATCACCATGATCATTTCTTAGAACATTTGCATCACTCCAGAAAAAGAAATAAAAAGAAAAAAGAAAAGACTCATGTGTACTATATCCTTTACCCCTCCCTCTCATTGACCACTAGTATTTCCCTCTACCCAATTTATTTTAACCTTTGTTCCCCTTATTATTTGTTTACTTTTTTATCCATATTTTTTACTCACCTATTCATACCCTCGATAAAGGGAGCACCAGACACAAGGTTTTCACAATCACACAGTGTGGTAGTTAGATTCAGTTGTCAACTTGGCCAGATGAACGTGTCTAGTTCTGTTGCTGTGGGCATGAGCCAACGGTATGTGAACCTCATCTGTTGCTGACTACATCTGCATTCGGCTAGGAGGCGTGCCTGCTGCAATGAATGACGTTTGAGTTAATTGGCTGGTGCTTAAATGAAAAAGCTCCACATAGCACAGCCCAAGCAGCTCAGCATACCTTATCTCAGCACTCGCAGCTCAGCCCAGGCCTTTGGAGGTGCAGAAAGAAATCACCCCGGGGAAAGTTGTTGGAACCCAGAGGCCTGGAGAGAAGGGCAGCAGAGACCATCCTGTGACTTCCCATGTAAGAAAGAACCTCAGTGGACAGTTAGCTGCCTTTCCTCTGAAGAACTAACAAAATAAATCCCCTTTTATTAAAAGCCAATCTGTCTCTGGTGTGTTGCATTTCGGCAGCTAGCAAACTAGAACACACAGTCACATTGTAAATGTTATATCTTCAAGAAACAAGGTTACTGGAACACAGCTCAACAGTTTCAGGTACTTCCCTTTAACCACTCAAATACACCCTAAACTGAAAAGGGATATCTATATAATGCATAAGAATAACCTCCAGGATAACCTCTCAACTCTGTTGGAAATCTTTCAGCCACTGACACTTTATTTTGTCTCATTTCTCTCTTCCCCCTTTTGGTCAAAAAGGTTTTCTCAATCCCTTGATGCCAGTCCCCAGCTCATCCCGGGATTTCTGTCCCACATTGCCAGGGAGTTTACACCCTTGGAAGTCATGTCCCACGTGTGGGGGGGGGTGGGAGGAGGTGAGGGCAGTTTGTTCACTTGCTATTTTGGCATATAGAGAGAGGCCACATTTAAGCAACAAAGGAGGTTCTCTGGGGGTGACTCAGGTCTAATTTTAAGTAAACTTAGCCTATCCTTTGCAGGAATAAGTTTCATAGGGGTAAAACCCAAGATAGAGGGCTCAGCATATTTATTTGGTTTTCCCCACTGCTTGCAAGGTATCAGAAATTCTCCAAATGGGGAAGGTGACTCTTTCTCCCTTTCTCCCATTCCTCTAAGGGGACCCTGCAAGTACTTCTTTACTCACTGTCCAAATCACTCTGGGATTTATCGGGGCATCACACTAACCTGGGCAAACCAACAAAATCTCATGCCCTCGTCAAGATTCCCTGCACTTATGGTATCCAATTAAACTGACCATACAAGTTAAATTAGGAAATGCACTAGTCAAAATATAGATTTTGCACCAAATAAACATCTCTCCCTTTAGTCTCACACAGAAGTTGAAATTTTAAGATATAGATGATGTCAGTCTTCTGACATACCTTAGTCCTATCCAGATCAGCTTCATTCATGTCTCTACTCGATGTCTGATCACTTTTTCAACTTTTTTATAAACAGTTCCTGTATAGGGTACTTCTGACTTTCATAGCTTCAGAGCTCTGACTCTAAGTCTCAGGTGTCATATAAATACCCGAAGTTTCTGGGAAAGACTAGGTTATGGTCCAAACAGCTCAATATTTCAGAATTTAGAATTAACAATTACACTTCCTGAATATATGTGACTGCTGTAAGAGCTTACAATCTAGGACCCTTTACAATAAGCCCCAAGCTGATAGCCCATGCTCTTGACTTTAGTTCACCGAATTTTTATATTATAGTTCATATAACTGAGGCATGATAATATTTGTCTTTTTGTTCCTGACATTTCATTCAACATACAGCTCTTAATGTTCATTCATCTAGTTGCATGCCTCACAACTTCATTCCTTCTTGCAGCAGCTCAGTAGTCCCTTGTACCCTTAGGCCACCTCCATTCATTGTGGATCATGATCACTGCCACCAGAAACACCCTAGTGTGCAAATGTCCATTCGTGTCCCCACACTCTGTTCCTCTAGGTATATACTGAGCAACGGGGATTCAGGATCGTATGGCAACCCCACCCCTAGCCTCCTGTGGAACCATCACACTGCCCTCCGAGGGGCTTGTTTTAGTTTGCTAGCTGCCAGAATGCAACACACCAGAGACAGATTGGCTTTTAATAAAAGGGGATTTATTTCATTAGTTCTTCAGAGAAAAGGCAGCTAACTTTCAACTGAGGCTCTTTCTTACGTGGGAAGGCACAGGGTGATCTCTGCTGGCCTTCACTCCAGGCCTCTGGGTTCCAACAACTTTCCCCGGGGTGATTTCTTTCTGCACCTCCAAAGGCCCGGGCTGAGCTGCGAGTGCTGAGATGAGGTATGCTGAGCTGCTTGGGCTGTGCTAC
>PVIY010045249.1:0-19211 GCA_004026745.1 Myrmecophaga tridactyla | reverse complement strand
CCTCATTTTTGAAGGACAATTTTGCTGGGTATAGGATTCTTGGTTGGCAGTTTTTCTCTTTTAGTATTTTAAATATATCATCCCACTGTCTTCTCGCCTCCATGGTTTCTGCTGAGAAATCTACACATAGTCTTATTGGGTTTCCCTTGTATGTGATGGATTGCTTTTCTCTTGCTGCTTTCAAGATCCTCTCTTTCTCCTTAATCCCTGACATTCTGACTAGTAAGTGTCTTGGAGAACACCTACACCTATTTGGATCTATTCTCTTTGGGGTACGCTGCACTTCTTGGATCTGTAATTTTAGGTCTTTCATAAGAGTTGGGAAATTTTCAGTGATAATTTCTTCCATTAGTTTTTCTCCTCCTTTTCCCTTCTCTCCTCCTTCTGGGACACCCACAACACGTATATTTGTGTGCTTCATATTATCATTCAATTCCCTGAGTCCCTGCTCATATTTTTCCATTCTTTTCCCTATAGTTTCTGTTTCTTTTTGGATTTCAGATGTTCCATCCTCCAGTTCAGTAATCCTAACCTCTGTCTCTTGAAATCTACCATTCTAGATTTCCATTGTTTTTTTCATCTCTTCTACTGTATCTTTCATCCCCATAAGTTCCATGATTTGTTTTTTCAGACTTATCATTTCTTTTTTTTTGTTCATTCCTTGCCTTCTTCATGTCCTCCCTCAATTCATTGATTTGGTTTTTGATGAGGTTTTCTATTTCTGTTCATACATTCAGTATTAGTTGTCTCAGCTCCTGTATCTCATTTGAAGTATTGGTTTGTTCCTTTGACTGGGCCATATCTTCAATTTTCCTGGTGTGCTTTGTTATTTTTTGCTGGCATCTAGACATTTAATTACCTTAATTAGTTTATTCTGGAGGTTGCTTTCACTTCTCTTACCTAGGGTTTTGTTGCTAGATGAGTTTGTTGTCTATCTGTTCTTTGACCTTCAGTTCAGCTTTTTCTGGGCCTCTAGCTTAAGTTTTGTTTAACAGAGGGTAATTTTTCAGTTCTTGCTTTCTTGTTTCTTGTCGTGTTTGTAAGGTGCCTTTTCCCTCCCCACCCTTAGGAGGTTCTACATAGGTATTACTGACACCAGCCGGATTTTCCCAGACTAAACTGGCCTCCTACCAGAGGGAAGGAGTCACCTGCATCAGTTTTCCCTGAGGGTGAGACCCAGCAGGTTGAAAGACTTTCCTGTGAAGTCTCTGAGCTCTGTTTTTCTTATCCTGCCCAGTATGTGGCACTTGTCTGCCTGCGGGTCCCACCAGCAAAAGATGTCGTGGCTCCTTTAACTTTGGAAGGCTCTCCCTGCTGGGGGCGTGGTCGAGACAGAGGAGAGGTTGTAGGCTGGTTTTAATGGCTTCAATTTGCCAAGCCCTGGGGTGTGAGTTCCTTGAGAGAGGGATTCCACCTAAGTTGGTCTTCACCCCTCCCCTGGGGAAGGCTGAGGTGGGAGACAGCCCTGAAAGCAGTCTGTTTCTGCCTATGCATGGGGCAGTTGCAGCCCGAGAATTCCCGCCACTGAATCCAGAGGCTGCCAAGTCTCCATAGAAACAGCCACAAAAACCCCCATTTTGTCCCCTTTCCTCTTTTTTGGTTAGCCCAATAAGCGACTTCTGACTTGCCTAGTTTCGCGTGAGCTGGGGGCCTATTTTTAGTAATCAGAATTTGTTTATTAATGCCACAATTGGCGCTTGGTTGGACTCAATCCCCGCTACTCTTTCCTTTCCCTCCGAGAAGCCGACTATGGGGGAGGGACGCCGGCCGCTGCAGCTTGGGGAACTTACGATTCTAGAGACTTGCCGTTGGTCTAGCTGCTCCAGACCTGGGCACGCTGTGTGTCCGGTCAGTATCGTGGTTCCGGGAGCTGTTCTGTACTGTTTCTGGTTATCTAGTAGTTGTTCTGGAGGATGAACTAAAATGCGCACATTGCTAAGCCGCCATCTTGGCCCCCTCCTGGACACCGTATTTTAACCTCTCAAAACCTCAGGACTCAACTACAGGTGGTTCTGGAATCAACCTCAGAATCCCTGTCTTCTCTGCAAAGTCAACTACCTCACTGGCCCAGGTGACCCTTCAAAACCGATGGGCCTTGGACCTGCTGACAGCCAAAAAAGGAGAAACGTGCATATTCCTCCAAGAAGAATGCTGCTATTATGTCAACGAGTCGGGTCTGGTAGAACAAAATATTCAAACCCTGAACAACCTGAAAGAAGTTCTCTACCATAAAAAATAAGGAACCAACTCCGCCCTGACCTGGTTTTCTTCTCCCCTGGCAACATGGCTCCTCCCGCTACTAGGAACAGCTATCCTAGTCTGTCTTTTCTTTCTCCTAGCTCCCTGTCTCAACTTCCTTCAAGGACGCATGAAGGAACTGTCTGAAGTGGCAATCAACCAAATGCTCCTGCATCATCATCACCACCTACCTTCCTCACCAGATTCCTATAGCCAACCTGTCCCCTCTCCTGTCTATGACGGTTCCAGCCCATAACCCCATGCTGCCCCAATACAGCAGGAAGTAGCCAGAAAGATCTTGGTGTCCTATTATTACAAAAAGGCTGAAATGTTAGGTTGGGAGAACAGGGAAGGTCACCATGACTCGAGCTATACAAAATGTGCCACCCCTTCCAGACACAAGTAGAAGCAATTCCTGGAGCAAGGAGATGAACTGTTGTGATAAGACCCTTGCAAAACATCACCTGACCCCCTTGCTTAACAACTGCCCACATCAAGACCCAGGCACAGACTCACCACCCCCTACCTTGGGTTCTGTGAGCTCTGACTGGGAGCACAGGAATAAACCCCCTCACTGTAAGGTTTCTTTGTCTGTCTTTTTTTTTTTTCTCTCTCTCTCTTCCATCTCCAAAACCTTTCAATGTTGACTGGTTGTTGTTAGATATCCTGGATTCTAATACAGCTAATGAGAGAAAGGGATCAGCTGAAGGCTTCAAATTTGCACCTTAAGCACCATATGAATGATGTAAAAGTTTCCATGTGTGCCCTGAATGAAAACCTTTTTATCTGTGGGCACAGACTTGAGATCTCTGAAAACCAGATACAAAGCCTCATTGTGCGAGTAGTAGATTTACAACATGTTCTAGCTTGCTAGCTGCCAGAATGCAATATACCAGAAATGGAACAGCTTTAAAAAGGGGAATTTAATAAGTTGCTAGTTTACAATTCTAAGGCTGAGAAAATGTCCCAAAGCAAGTCTATAAGAATATCCAAATTAAGGTACCAACAATAGGTTACCCTCACTCAAGAAAGGCCAATGAAGTTCAGGGTTTCTCTCTCAACTGGGAGAGCACATGGCAAACATGGTGACATCTTCTAGCTTCCTCTCCAGGCCTCTTGCTTCATGAAGCTCCCCCAGGGGCATTCTCCTTCATCTCCAAAAGTGGCTGGCTTGTGGACTTTGTAGATCTAATGTCTCTGCTGCTCTCGTCATTCTCAAGCTTTCTCTAAAATGCTTCCTCTTTTAGGGGAGGGGGCCAAGATGGTGGCTTAGCAATATGTGCATTTTAGTTCGTCCTCCAGAACAACTACTAAATAATAAGAAACAGTACAGAACAGCTCCTGAGGCCACATCAGTGAACGGACACACAGTGTACCCCAGTCTGGACCAACTGGACCAGCTGCAAGCCTCCCCAGAACCGTGAGTTCCCCAAGCTGCAGTGGCCAGCGCCCCTCCCCCACAGGCTGCTTCCCAGAGGGGAAAGGAAAGAGACTTTACCAGCAGCAGGGGCTGAGCCCAACTAAGCTTCAAGTGTGGAATTAATTCACAAATTCTGACTACTAAAAATAGGCCCCCAGCTCAGGTGAACCTCATTGGACTGATGGAAAAAGAAAAAGAGAAAAGAAACAGAGGTTTATGTGGCTGTGTTTCTTCAAAGGCTTGACTGCCTTTGGATACAGCGGCAGGACTTCTCAGGCTGCAACTGCCCCAGGCATAGGCAGAAACAAGCTCCTTTCAAGGCTTGTCTCGAGACTGTGCCTTCCCCAGGGGAGGGGTGAAGCCCAACTCCAGTGGAATCCCTCCCTCAAGAAATTCAGACACCAGAGCTTGGTAATTTGAAGCCATTAAAACCAGCCTACAAACTCTCCTCTGTCTCCACCGCACCCCTAGCAGGGAGAGTCTGCCAAAGTTAAAGTTACTGCATCATCTTATGCTGGTGGGACCTGCAGGCGGACAAGCACCACATACTGGGCAGGATAAGAAAAACAGAGTCCAGAGACTTCACAGGAAAGTCTATCAACCTGCTGGGCCTCACCCTCAGGGAAAACCAACACAGGTGACTCTTTCCCCCTGATAGGAGGCCAGTTTGGTCTGGGAAAATCTGACTGGGGTCTATAACACCTACGCAGATCCTCCTAAGGGTGGGGGGGGGAGGCACCATACAAGCAGGGCAAGAAACAAGAAAACAAGAACTGAAAAAAATCTCCTCTGTTAAACAGAACCTAAGCTAGAGGTCCAGAAAGAGCTGAACTGAATGTCAAAGAACAGATAGAGAACAAATTCATCCAGCAAGAAAACCCTAGGTAAAAGAAGTGAAGGCAATCTCCAGAATAAACTAATTAAGGTAATTAAATGTTCTAGACACCAGCAAAAAATAACAAATCACACTAGGAAAATTGAAGATATGGCCCAGTCAAAGGAACAAACCAACAATTCAAATGAGATACAGGAGCTGAAACAATTAATTCAGAATATACGAACAGACATGGAAAACCTCATCAAAAACCAAATCAGTGAATTGAGGGAGGATATGAAGAAGGCAAGGAATGAACAAAAAGAAGAAATTGAAAGTCTGAAAAACAAATCACAGAACTTATGGGAATGAAAGGCACAGTAGAAGAGATGAAAAAAACAATGGAAACCTACAATGGTAGATTTCAAGAAGCAGAACATTAGTGATCTGGAGGACGGAACATCTGAAATCCGACAAGAAACAGAAACTATAGGGGGAAAAAACTGGAAAAATATGAGCAGGGACTCGGGGAATTGAACGACAATATGAAGCACATGAATATATGTGTTGTGGGTGTCCCAGAAGAAGAAGAGAAGGGAAAAGGAGGAGAAAAACTAATGGAGGAAATTATCACTGAAAATTTCCCAACTCTTATGAAAAACTTAAAATTACAGATCCAAGAAGTGCAGCGTACCCCAAAGAAAATAGATCCAAATAGACATACTCCAAGACACTTGCTAATCAGAATGTCAGAGGTCAAAGAGAAAGAGAGAATCTTGAAAGCAGCAAGAGAAAAGCAATCCATCACATACAAAGGAAACCCAGTAAGACTATGTGTAGATCTCTCAGCAGAAACCATGGAGGCAAGAAGACAGTGGGATGATATATTTAAATTACTAAAAGAGAAAAACTGCCAACCAAGAATTCTATATCCAGCAAAATTGTCCTTCAAAAATGAGGGAGAAATTAAAACATTTTCAGACAAAATGCTTCCTCTTTTAAAGGATTCCAATAAAGTAATCCAGACCCACCTGGAATGGGCAGAGACACATCTCCCTCTATTCAAAAGTTAATACTCACAATTGGGTGCATCACATCTCCATGGAGATAAGCTAATCAAGTTTCCAACCTACAGTACTGACTAGGGATTAGAAGAAATAGTTGCTCCCACAAGATTGATTAGGATTAAAACATGGCTTTTCTAGGGTACATAAATCCTTTCAAATTGGCATACAACATAAGCTAAAATCTTAACCTTGCAGTGTGACTGCTGTTAAAGTAAGGGCTTTGATTGGAAAAGAATTGGATCCTGAGACGTGGGATGGTGATATATGGCTTGATAATGATGGTGATGGGGAGGTGAGATCCCAAGGACCTGCTGAACCTTTGTTAGATAAGCTTGTAATGGACTGCGCTGAGGAAAGAGCTTCCTGGCCTCCAGCCTACCTTGAAGAAACAGCTTCCCAGCCTCCTGTCTCCCCAGAGGAGTTTGCCATCCAACCTCCACCTAACAAGATTAACCCTTCAGTGCCTGCTAACCCTTCAGCCACCTCCCCTGAGGAAACAGCCCTCACTTATCCCTCTGGAGTGACCAATCCTTTTTCACCAGATGAAACTGCAACAGAATGCACTGAGGTAATTGGCTTGAGAGACACTTCTATTTCTTTTCATGACCCCCACCACCACCCTTCTTTTCTTCAATACCTATAACTAGACTAAAGTCCCAATAAGCCCCAAAATGTGACCCATGGGGGGTATGCTACACTCCAAATGAACTGCATGAGTTTTCCAATCCATATAGATAGAAATCAGGGGGAAATGAGTGGGAATGGATATTAAGGGTGTGGGATAATGGTGAAAGGAATATAAAGTTGGATCAAGCTGAATTTATTTATATGAGCCCACCAAGCAAAGAGTCTGCATTCAGTGTTGTAGCTCAAGGGGTTAGAAAGGGAACTGTGCTGCTTTGAAAGGATGTATGTACCCTAGCAAAGCCATGTTTTAATCCTATTCTTATTTTATAAAGGCAGCCATTTCTTCTAATCCCTATTCAGTACTGTATGTTGGAAACTTTAATCAGCTTATCTCCATGGAGATGTGACTCAATCAGTGTGGGTACTAAACTTGATATGTGGAGACATGTCTCCACCCATTCCATGTGGGTCTTGATTACTTTACTGGAATCCTATAAAACAGGAAAAACTTTGGAGAAAGTGGGAGATTCAGAGAGAGCAGAGAGAACAACAAGAGAGAAAGCCAGGAGATTCTGAGAGAGCAGAGAACGCCGCAGAACCATGAAGCAGAGAGTTCACCAGCCAGTGACTTTTGGAGATGAAGAAGGAAAACACCTCCTGGGGACCTGGAGAGGAAGCTAGCAGATGATACCGTGTTTGCCATGTGCCCTTCCAGATGAGAGAGAAACCCTGACCATGTTCGCCATGTGCCTTTCCACTTGAGAGAGAAACCCTGAACTTCATGGGCCCCCCTGAATCAAGGTATCTTTCTCTGGATGCCTTAGATTGGGCATTTCTATAGACTTGCTTTAATTGGGATATTTCTACAGCCTAAAGCTGTTAACTTGCAACTCATTAAATTCCCCCTTTTAAAAGATATTCTGTTTCTGGTATATTGCATTCCAGCAGCTAGCAAACTAGAACAGGCACTAACTGTTTGGAGGTTAGCCAAAACATGGATCCAAAGGTGGCTGACATTACCTGAGGTCAAAGTGCCAGAACTGCTCTGGTATAATGTAGATGAGGGGATCCAGAGACTCAGAGAGACTGGAATGTTAGAGTGGATTTATCATGGAAGACCTGTTCACACACCCAAGGGATGTCCAGAGGACACATCTTTCACCAGAACCTTGAGAAATAAATTCCTGACATTAGCTCCATCATCCCTGAAGAGCCCTGTATTCGTCCTTCTCTGCAGGTCAGATATTACTGTGGGAACTGCTGTCACTGAGCTGGAATCCTTAAACACAATGGGGATGACTGGATCCTGAGTTGCAGAAGCCATGTGGTGATAGTTATTCACCATAGACAAGGTGGACATGGCCACCATAATGGACAGCAGACTCAAAGCAACAGTCAAAATAATCTGACTCACAGAGACTTGTGGCATTGGCTAGTAGATCAGAGGGTACTTAAAGTAAAATAAGTAGACAGTCTACTAAATTCGTGTTTGAATTGTATAAGCAGAATTCTAGGTCAAGTAACAGAAATCTAACCTGGATTACAAAAACAGAGAGTCACAGTCCCTTAATCAATTCTCAGATTTGTGACAATTTCTAGACCCAGATCCCCTTGAATGAGGGGTGGGCTGGGTACCCATGGGGAAGGACTCCTTTACACTGCCCCAAATTTTCACTGTTAGCCTTCCTCTTAGCCTTCCTCAAGGAGACCAATGGCCTTTTACCAGGGTGACTATGTATAAGGGGAAAAGAATTGATCAGATTTTTTTTTGGAGTATTGGACACCGGCTCAGAAGTGACACTAATTCCAGGGGACCCAAAACATCACTCTGGGCCACCATTCAGAGTGGGTGCTTCTGGAGGCCAGGTGATCAATGGAGTTTTAGCTCAGTTTTGTCTCACAGTGGGTCCAGTGGGTCCCAGTGCACATTCTTTGGTCATTTCCCCAGAATACACAATTGTAATTGTAATACTTAGCGATGGACAGAATCCCCTCATTGGTTCTCTGACTTGGGCTATTATGGTAGGAAAGTCCAAGTGGAAGCCACTAGAACTGCCTCTACGTAGCAAAATAGGTGAGTCAGAAGCAATACTATATTCCTGGAGGGATTGCAGAGATTAGTGCCACTCTTAAGGACTTGAAGGATGTATGGGACTTGGAGGATGATGGTGGATTATTGTAAACTTAACCAGGTAGTGACTCCAATTAGAGCTGCTGTTCCAGACGTCGTATCATTGCTTGAGAAAATCAACACATCACCAGGTACTAGTATGCAGCTATTGATCTGGCAATTGCTTTTTTCTCAACAGTTGTCAGTAAGGACCCCCAGAAACAATTTGCATTCAGCTGGCGAGGCCAGCAATATACCTTTACTGTCCTGCCTCAGTTGTATATCAACTCTCCACTTGTTCTAGTTTGCTAGCTGCCAGAATGCAATATACCAGAAACGGAATGGCTTTTAAAAAGGGGAATTTAATGAGTTGCTAGTTTACAGTTCCAAGACCAAGAAAATGTCCCAATCAAAACAAGTCTATAGAAATGTCCAATTTAAGGCATCCGGGGAAAGATACCTTGGTTCAAGAAGGCCGACGACGTTCAACGTTTTTCTCTCAGCTGGAAGCGCACATGGTGAACAGGCTCAGGGTTCCTCTCTCATCTGGAAGGGCATATGTCAACCATGGTGTCATCTGCTAGCTTCTCCTGGCTTCCTGTTTCATGAAGCTCCCCAGGAGGCATTTCCCTTCTTCATCTCCAGGGTCGCTGGCAGGTGGACTTCAGCTTCTCATGGCTATGTCGTTTTTCTCTGCTCTCTCTGAATCTCTCATTCTCCAAAACATTTCCTCTTTTATAGGACTCCAATAAACCAATCAAGACCCACCCAAATGGGTGGAGACATGTCGTCCCCTAATCCAGTTTAATAACCACTCTTGACTAAATCACATCATCCAGGGAGATGATCTGATTACAGTTTCAAACATACAGTATTGAATAGGGATTATTCTACCTTTATGAAATGGGATTTATATTAAAACATGCCTTTTCTTAGGGGGGCATACTTCCTTTCAAACCAGCACACCAGTCCTATGTCACAATCTTGTCTGCAGGGATCTTGATCATTTCTCCCTCCCATAAGACATCACACTGGTTCATTATATTGATGATATCATGCTCATTGGACCTAGTGAGCAAGAAGTAGCAACTGCTCTAGAACTTATTGGTAAGGTATTTGCATGTCAGAGGATGGGAGAAAAATCCAAGAAAAATACAGGGGCCTTCCACCTCAGTGAAATTTCTAGGTGTCCAGTGGTGTGGGGCATGTCAAGATATCCCTCCTAAGGTGAAAAATAAGCTACTGCATCGGGACCCTCCTATGATCAGAAAAGAGGCATAATACCTCTTTGGATTTTGGAGACATCATGTTTACTGAGTGACCAGAAAAACTGCTAGTTTTGGGTGGGGACCTGAATAAGAGGAGGTTCTGTGCCATGTCCAGGCTGCTGTGCAAGCTGCTCTGCCACTTGGGCCATATGATCCAGTAGATCCAATGGTGCTGGAAGTGTCAGTGGCAAGTAGAGATGCTGTCTGGAGACTTTGGCAGGTCCCTATAGGAGACTCATAATGCAGACCCTTAGAATTTTAAAGCAAAGCTTTACCATCCACTGCACATAACAACTTTCCTTTTGAGAAACAGCTTTTAGCTTGCTACTGGGCCTTAGGAGAGACTGACCACTTGACAATGGGCCAATAAGTTACCATAAGACTTGAGTTGCCTATCATTAGCTGGGTGTTGTTCGACCCATCAAACCTTAAAGTTGGGCATGCACAGCAGCACTCCATCATAAAATGGAAATGGTATATTAGAGAAAGGACTCAAGTAGGTCCTGAAGGTACAAGTAAGTTACATGATGAAGTGGCCCAAATGTGCATAGCCCCCACTCTGGCTGCATTGCCTTCTTTCTTAGATGAGAGCTATGGCCTCTTGGGAAGCTCTTTACAGTCAGTTGACTGAGGAAGAGAAAACTTAGGCCTGGTTTATAGATGGTTCTGTACAATATGCAGAAGTGGACAGCTGCAGCACTACAACCCAAAATCCTTAAAGGACAGTGGTGAGGGAAAATTTTCCCAGTAGGTGGAACTTTGAGCAGTGCACTTGGTTGTTCATTTTGCTTGGAAGGAGAACTGACCAGAGGTACATTTATATACTGACTCATGGGCTGTTGCTAATGGTTTGGCTGGATGGTCAGGAACTTGGAAGGAGCATGACTGGAAAATTGGTGACAAAAGGGTCTGGGGAAGAGGTATGTGGATTGACCTTTCTGAAAGGGCAAAGAACTTGAAGATATTTGTGTCCCATGTGAATGCTCACCAGAAGGTTTCTTCAGCAAAGTTTTTATAATGAAGTGGATAAGGTGACCCATCCTGTGGATACAAGTCATTCTCTTTCCTCAGCCGCCATTGCCCAATGGGCTCATGAACAAAGTGGGCATGATGGTAAATATGGAGGTTATGCATGGGCTTAGCAACATGGACTTCCACTCACCAAGGCCAACCTGGCTAAGGCCACTGCTGAGTATCCAATCTGCCAGCAGCAGAAACCCACACTCAGTCCTAGATATGACACCATTTCCCAAAGTGATCAGCTTGCTACCTGGTGGCAGGTTGATTACATTGGACCACTTTCATCATGGAAGGGCAGCAATTTGTTCTAACTGGAATAACACATACTCTGAGTATGGGTTTGCTTTCTTGCATGCAATGCTTCTGCCGAAACTACCATCCATGGACTTATAGAATGACTTATCCACCATCATGGTATTCCACACAGCATTTCTTATGATGAAGGAATCCACTTCACAGCAAATGAAGTATGGGAATTGGAACATGCTCATGGAATTCTCTGGTCTTACCATGTTCCCCATCAGCGAGAGGCAGCTGGGTTGACAGAATGGTGGAATGGCCTTTTGAAGACCCAGTTATGGTGCCAAGTAGGTGGCAATGACTTGAAGGGCTGGGACAATGTTCTCCAGGAGGCTGTGTATGCTCTGATTTAGCTCCACTCTATGGTGCTGTTTCTCCCATATCCAGGATTCACGGGTCCAGGAATCAAGGGGTGGAAATGGGAGTGGTACCACTCAAGATGATCCTTAGTAGTACACTAGGAAAATATTTGCTTCTTGTTCCTGAAACCTTAAGTTCTGCTGGTCTACAGGTCTTAGCTCCAAAAGGGGGAGTGCTTCTACCAGGAGACACAATGATGATTCCATTGAACAGGAAGTTAAGACTGCCACCTGGCCACTTTGAACTTCTCGTGCCACTGAATCAACAAGCACAAAAGGGATAACTGCTCTCTCAGGGGTGATTGACCTTGACTATCATGGAGCAATAGGACTGCAACCATGAAATGGAGGTAAAGAAGAATTTCCCTGGAATACAGATCTCCTAGGGCATCTCTACCATGCCCTGTGATTAAAGTAATGGAAAAGTGCAACAACCCAATCCAGGCAGGACTACTAATTAATGGCCCCAAAACTTCAGGAATGAAGGTCTGGTAGTGATAAATATGAACTATGACTATGTGACCAGTTACAGAACCAAGGACTGTAATTGTATGAAAATTTCCTCCCTGTTTTGTTGTATGTTTGCATTTGTACATAAGCCAATGCCTTGTTTTCCTCTTATCATATGACATAAGTTGTATTGTTCATGTTAAAGTATTTAAGTCATAAGATATGAAGCGCAAGAGTGAATGTTACCTAAGGGTTAAAGTATTAAAGTCATAGGATATGAAGCATAAGAGTGAATGTTACCTAAGGGCTTGCACCCTCAAAATTGTAAGCTAATAAATCCCCATTGTTCAAGCTGAGCCATTACACAGTAGTTGCTTTCAGCAGCTTAGGAAACTAAAGCACACGCAGACGTGCAGGCACATGCTCCCCAACCCCATGCAGAACCAGCAAATAGAAGCACATGAGCAGGAAGTGGAGGGGGAGAGCAGAGAAATAACTTGACTGTCTAATCCTCAAGGAATAAAATTGAAACAGGGAAGATTCCGTGTTGCCGGGGCACCTTCCTGTGTGGGTGACCTTGAGAAGGAAAGAATAGAGGTCATTCTCCCCCTAGGGTTCTCATGCTCTGATGGGGGCCAAAACTACCTCCTCTAAACACACAACTGATGACCCCGAGGCCACACAGGAACACCTATAATATCAGGCCAGTGTGTAGAAGGGCAGTGTCAATCCAAAATATTGACCTGGAGGTAGGGGATGCTGAGATGGGAGGTGGAGGGCTGCCTCGGAGAAGCCAGCTCCAAATCCACATAGGCTGGGGAAAGGAGGAGGAGGATGAGGTGGAATCAACAGGGCAACCCTGTTGCATCTGCATCACCCCTAACGAAATAGTTGCCAGAGACTAATTCTCCTCAAAGGAAATTCATTCCCAGACCTTCAACTGTGTATTAATTTCAGAGCAATTCAGTTTTCCCTGCTCCAGGGACAAGAGGAAATGCTGCAGAACAGCAGCCAAACTGTGCTGTTTATTATTCTTTGGTGGAACAGCACACTCCCTCCAGACCATATCCCCATCCCTACCTCCTCTTGTCCCAGGAGATAAGAACAACAAATGCTTATTAAATGTGGAATGTTCTACCCAGATGCATGTATTCCTTGTAACAAGACTTTGATGAACATATCAGTGTTAGTCCTATTTTGACAATAGGGAAACTGAGACACTGAGAGGTTAAATGACTTGCTTAAAGACATTCAGCTTATGAGTGGTGGGTCCTGGTTCAAACCCCAGCAGCCAGGCTTCAAGGTCACACTCCCAACCACTTTGTGTTATGACCTCTTGGATGAGCCTGCAGTCTACCTCTACATAGAGAAGTTACAGAGAAGCCCTATCTGAAAGCCAGGAGAACTGGCCATTTCAAGAGCCCTTGGCAGGGACTGGAGGAGGCCATGACTCAGGTTGAGGCATCATATGAGTGCCAGGTGCAGGAGCGGAAGGGTCCTGGAGCAAACAGTCCCAGGGCCACCAACAGTCATTGGGCACCTACCATAAAGCATCAGCCTGGAGAGCCACAGGAACCTTTCCCTTTTGCCTTTCACCTATGAGACAAGGACTCTAGGGCAGAGGTGCCAGAGCAGAGATGACCTGCCCAAGGTTGATTGTTCAACACAAGGACAGGGTGTGACCTTAGACAATGGGACTCTCAAGAGAGGCTGCAAGGTCCTCTGTCCCACATCTCTTTCCTACTCTTCTCTACTGTCCTTATACTGTTTCCCTGCTGAGCAAGTGATTCTGCCAGCATGGGACAGCTGTCCCTCTGTAAAACTAAGAAATTAGGAATTAAGGGATGATTTTGATTACTGAATCATTATATAGATATTCCTTTTTGCTTTCTGGTATATTGGATTAGACAGAGGGAAAACTTGAAATCTCTAAATTGTAATCCAGCTGCCTTGATCTCTGATAATGGTTGTATAGCCTTTATCGTCTTCCCCTGTGATTGCAAAAACCTTGTGACTAACCTTCATTTGTACGTAGTTATCCAGTTTTTAACTTTAGAGTCTTTTTATCATTAAAGACAGCCCCTAGTGTTTAATAACGAAGGGTCTTGGGTCAGCCTAGAACTAAACCACCCTGAGTCTAAAGTTAAATCTTGATGACTGGGACTGGATCTAATCAAAATGGACCTGCTTGACATGCACAGTAGTTTAGATTTTAGCCTACCAGTCACCTATACTCTCTCATTATAATATTATCTCATTATAATACTAAAAGTCACACCCATCATCATATGAAGGCCACCATTTTCTTACATACATTCTGTGCCTAAGCATGAGATCGATCTGCACATGCCCAATAATGAGATCACCTCTAATTACATCATCTGGGGCCACTGTGCCCATTATTCTAAACCATGCCCATCTTTTTCTCTTATAAAACTATCAGAATCACAGCAGTTTGGAGAGACAGATTTTGGACTGATAGGCCATCTGCTCTCCTGCTTCATGCCTAGTAATAAACTCTTTCTCTCTTTGAAAGCCTGGTGTCTCAGGAATTGGTCATTTGAGCGCATCAGGCATAACAATCCTCCGCCTTTGTCTGGTAACACTTCCTACCATCCAGTGTCCGCCCTGTGACAATTTGCCCATGGACAGGAGGCTAGATTGGATCTGAAGTACCAGGCAGGTCAGGAGGTTGATGGGAAGACAAGCTACAGCCCAGACCTACCTGCTGAGAAGAAGCTCAGCCCAGGAGTCCCTGAAATTGGGAAACAGAGAGAGACACACTAAGTGAGATGCCTCTCAGGTCTATGGAGAATCAAAATCCAAGTCTTCAGTTTTCACAGTGCTCAGGTCTGCAGCTATGGCGAGTCCCTGCTCGCTGAGTGCCCAGGATCTCAGTCCAGCCACTTAATGGCTATGTAGTATGTGAGTACGTTCTGTGCCTTCATCTGAAGAATAGGATATTAATAATCCTTTCATATGCTTAAAGAAAGAAAATTAGGTGCTGGCACACACTTTGGCAAATCACGAATCCCCTCCACGCTAGCCCTTCTCCCATGTCCATGCCCCCTCTTTTCTCCTTGTCCACTGGCCTGTCAACTAAGAGTCAGTCAGGATGGGATCCTTAATTGCAAGGCACTTAACTCACTTGCCATCTCTACCTTCCCCACTTGTCCTAAGACCTGGAGGAGACTGCCTTATATAAATGCTTTGACAATGGCCAAATGTTTGCAAACAGTAAACATATATTCAAGCCCATGGCTATGCAAGCTTGTGCAAAGCCTTCTCTACAAGTTCTGAAGTCCTCACCTTCCCCAATGGTGCATTGGAAGCCTCCCTAGGGAGGATCTACTTGCCCTGTGCTGCCTGTCTGTCCAGAGCTTACCCCAGGACCTCTGGATTAACTATCCCAAAACAGGCATTCCCAGCCTACCTGCTCTGGATCACTACATACCTATTTGTTGGGGATTGATTCATGTCCACCCCCCTTCCACCCCCAAAGGCATGTTCAGATCCCAACCTCTCATCTGGTGGGTATGAACCAATGTGTAAATAAAACCTTTTAGGATATTATTAGCTAAGGCGTGCCCAAATTGAATGAGGGTGAGCCTTAACCCAGTATGTCTAAGGTCCTTATAAGCGAAAGAAATTGCACACAGAGGAGAAATCACAGGGAAAAGAAGCTGCAAGTCAAGGGAGCCTGGAAGAGAAAGGAAAAATGCTGCCTTGTGCATTGCCATGTGACAGAAAAATCAAGGAACCTCAAAGATTGCCAGTCAGCCAGAAGATACTGACCCCAGGAGGAAGCAAGCCTTCTAGTGTCCAAAGCTGTGAGCGGATAAATTCCTGTTGTTAATTCCTGTTGTTAAGGCAACCCATTGTATGGTATTTGTTTTTGCAGGTAGGAAACTAATATACCAGATTTTAAATGGAGCACCTCTCATGAAGGATTACCTGCTTAGAAATTGCCCTTATGCTTCAAGTAACTGGAAAAATAGAAAAAATATAAGAAACAGCTGTTTTGAAACAGTAATTGCAGGATAGTTGTGAAAAGAAGTTGACTCCATTTTTTTATGTTTGGTCATTGACAATTTACAAACCCCATCTCCCTTATCCTATTTTGACCCATCATGTCAGGCCAGCAGGATGGCCCATGTACTCCCTCCCTTGGATTGGCCTGGGAAATTCAAACACCCAAAATTCAGCCTGCATGCAGGAATGCTCATCCTGCCCCCAACATTCAAAACCAAGGTGACTTGTCTGCTTCTTTGCTTAAGCCATTCTAATGGCTTGGGTGTCTGCCCTGCTCTCCTCGGGAAGCCCCATTATGCAAACAGTAAAACTGTTCACACTCTCTTGAGGCATGTGTGGCATCATCACTCTCTACATCCAAGTCAATTTTGCCTGGGAAGTTGAATCTACCCTCCACTGGGCAAGCACAAAATAAGGAAGGAAAAAGAGGGAAAACAAATGATGTGAGCCCTCTGATTGCACTAACTTGCTGCCTGGAAAGAGTTTCTAGGCTACAATACAAACAGAGCTCAGCAATCTCACAAATTTGGGAACTCAGAGGTCAGAGTTTGGGGATGCTGAGGCAGCTAGAAACTGAGCAAAATAGCAGAGAGCAGAGCATGGCACAGAGATTCAGCTCTAGATATCTGCAGTGGGGTCCTCTTGAGTGCTGAATTCCGATTTGTGTATCCTTGGGGTAAAATCCCATGAGGTTAAGTCTTGGCAAAAACAACTTCCAATGAAAGAAAAATAACCTGTGAGCTGGAAAACAAACAATAGCCAGAGCTAACACACAGCTGTAAATCATATGACTTCTCCTCAGACAGAGTGGAGACATTTCTTTGAAGGGCCACACTTTAGAAGTGAGGCTAAAAGTAGTCCTACAGTAAAGACTGCTCTAGACTCCAATACATCAAGCCTCCAGGAGATCAAATTAATCTTCAAGTAATCGCCTGCCAGTAAAAGCCTAATAAATCCTTACAGGAATAGCACAAAATGCAGCAAGGCAGAAAAAGTTCAACAAAATGCAGGCACTCGACCATGTAAAAATCACAATGTTCAGCAGTCAATGTAAATTTTCAAGAAATACAAAGAAACAGGAGATAAAACCAACACATAGAAACAGACCCAGAAATGACAGAAATGATGAAATTATCAGACATTGAAGTGGTTGCTATAAATATGATGCTAATTCTCAAACAGGCCAAGAAGAAATGGAAATAATGAGAAAAATGGAAAACATAAAAATGATACAAATGGAACTTCTGGGTATTAAAAATATGACAGCTGACTTGAAAAACATACTATATGGGATTAACAGCAGGTTAAATTTTTCAAAAGAAAAGAAACAGAACATAAACTATACAAAATGAAGCACAAAAAGAAATAATATTGAAAAAGAAATAAATATAGTAGCAGTGACCCATGGAATGACATCAAATAATATAATATATATGTAACTGGAGACCCAGAAGTAAAGAAAAGAAAAAGGAAGGAAAAGAAAATAATGACTTATAATTTTACAAATCTTATGGAAACTGTAATTCCAACTATCTAAGAAGGTCAATGAACCTCAAGCAGGATATACATAAGCATAAAAAAAATCCAAACCAAGACACAAGCATAATCAAATTGTTGAAAAACAGTGATAAAAAGAAAATCTGAAAATCAACCAGAGAGAAAAGGATAATTTGCCTACCCAGAAACTAAGATTAGACAAAAATCATAGCAAATTTCTCAATAAAAACTATGCAATTCTCACCTGCCATGCTGGAGACCCAGATTCAATTCCTGGTGCCTGCCCGCACAAAAATAAATAAATAAATAAAATAAAATAAAAACTATGCAAGCCAGAAAGAATGTTCCAGCTTTAAAGTACCAAAAGGAAAAAGAACAAACCCTGACAACTAAGAATTCTAGGCCCAATAAAATTATCTTTCAAAAATGAAGGTGAAATAAAGACTTTTTTAAACAAGCAAAACCTGAAAGAATTCCTATTGAGCAGACCTATATTATAAAAAATGTTAAAGGAAATTATTCAGGCAAAAGAAAAATTATGTCACAAGGAAATGAAGAGCCCTAAAAATAATAAATATGCAGGAAAATATACATATTTGTGTCATTTTGGGGTCTTTAAAAGAAAATTGACTAAGGCAAAATAATAACAATATATTATAGAATTTATATATATATATGTATATATATGTAAAATATATGACAATAATAGCACAAAGGATGGGAGAGGAGGAACAGAAGTATACTTTTTGTAAGGATATTACATTATACATAAAGTTGTATACTATTTCATAAAGGCAAACTATAATAAGTTAAGATGTATATGATAAAACTTATCAAAATTTAACAAATTAAAAATTAAAAAGTATAGCTAATAAGCTAGTTGTGGAGACAAAAATACTCAATCAAAAAGATGGTGTGCTTGGATGATTATAGTGTATTTGAATATATAATATATCTCAATAAAATTGCATTTATAAAAGAAGACAGGAAATGGGGTGTGCTGATTTGAAAGGATTAATGTGCTGTGACTTAATCCTAATCTGATGTTGTGGGAGCAACCAGTTTTTAAATCCAGTACTGTATGTTGGGAGCTTGATTAGGTTTATCTCCACAGAGAAGCAACATGCCCAACTGTGGGTTTTAACTTTTGATGAGATGGAGATGTGACTCCACCCATTCCGGGTGGGCCTTGATTACTTTATTGAAATCCTTTAAAAGAGGAAGCATTTTGGAAAAGTCTCAAGATTCTGAGAGAGCCGAGCCATGATAGAATGTCGAGAGAGTCCCGAGAACTATGAGAACCACGAGAGCCCACGTAGTCAGAGACCTTTGGAGATGAAGAAGGAAACATCACCAGGGGAGTTTCATGAAACAAAGAGCATGGAGAGAAAGCTAGCAGGTGTTGCCATGTTTGCCCTGTGCCTTTCCAGGTGAAAGAAAGGAACCCTAAACTTCATCCGCCTTTCTTAAGTGAAGGCAACCTCTTGTTGGTGCCTTAATTTGGACATTTTTATAGACTTGCTTTAATTTGGACATTTCCATGGCCTTAAAACTGTAAACTTATTAAATTCTCCTTTTCAAAAAGCCATTCCATTTCTGGTATATTGCATTCCAGCAGCTAGCAAACTAGAACATGGGGGAAATGAACAACAAACCGATAAGACAAATAGAAAACAAATAAGAAAATATTAGTTTAAGCTTAACTGTATCAATAATCACTTTAAATTTAAATGCTCTAAACATCCCAATTAAAAGGAGGAAGTTGCAATATTGAATTTATGCTGAGTGAGATTAGCCAGAAACAAAAGGACAAATACTGTATGGTCTCACTGATATGAACTAACATTAATGAATGAATTTGGAGAATTGCAGTTAAGAACAGAGACAAACAGGAGATAGAAATAGGGTAGACATTGGGTTATTGAAACTGAAGGGATACAGATTGTGCAACAGGACTGATTGTTAAAAATTCAGAAATGGATAGCACAATACCACCTAACTGTAATACA
>PVIY010045248.1:0-19200 GCA_004026745.1 Myrmecophaga tridactyla | reverse complement strand
TTGCTACCTATCATAACCTGCCAACCCCCAACCAGGACCATTCCAATCAATCTTAAAGAACACCTAGGGCAATTTATAGGATTCCACAAGGGTTCCCGGCACTAGAGTAACTTGCCAGAAACCTACAACCTCCAGATGGGTCCCTGGTCCAGATAAGTCCTGAAACCTAGCCCAGCCTCTCCAGAACATCAGATAGTTCCATCTCCCTACCCCATATTAGTGATAGACCCTTCCAATATCAAAAATTTAGAATGACTGTAGCCCAAACATCCCCAATGAGAGGTATAGAAAGATCAAAGGTGATGGTGCAATTATACATAGAAGATAGCACTTAACAAATGAATATGAATGCTGAAGCATTAAATTGAAATCTCTTTTAGTTTCCAGTATTTTAGAGCAGCTAGAAGTAAAAACTTAAAATTGGGAAATTGCAAGCCATGCCAAAGTCTGAAATATGCTGTACAATGAATTGTGGTGCTGTGCTTGGAAATTTATAGTTTTTTTGTATATATGTTATTGTTCACAAAAAAAGAAGGGGAAAAAAAGTGATTGTTATGATAAAAAAAGTATTTAAGCCCTCTAGCCTCCTAAATTCTGGAGCAGCTAGAAGGAAAAATATGAGAGGATTGTATGACATCCCATGACAAACTCTGGGATCTATCCTGTAACCACTTTTGGAGAGTGCTTTGAAAACTATTGTTTTTTTAATTTCTGTGCTTTGTGTATATGTTATATTATACAATAAAAAAGTTTTAAAAAAATAAATTAATAATAATATATAACAGCTGTGCTGTGCATAAATTTGTTCCAAAAACGAGATGAGCTAAATGGTCCATAGATATACGTCATTGGCTCATTCTTTCAATACAAAACATTTATTGATTCCTAATATGTATTGGGCACTTCTCTAGATGCCCCTGGGACAGACTTAAAGCACCAAACTTGGATTAGCTGATTTTAATCTAATATTATGAAGTTCTTCTAATATTATGACTGTTATGAAGACCTAGCTAAACAACTCCCTTGCCCACGAAGTCTTCTATAGTATCAAAGGGGACCTCCCATCCTTTGGACTCTAGTAGTATTTTGTTTGCTTGCCTTATAGCCTGTGATATCTATGACCATCTTTATGTTATTATGGTGTTTCCCTTATTGTTTAACCTGGATTATAGATGCTTTCAGCCTAGGGAGAGAGAGAGAGTTTCAAAGATTGATGAATCCCTCTCATTGTCTTATTCAATGTTTAGAACAAAATAGATGCTTGGTATTTGTATTTGTATAAACAATTGATGTGATTGGTGCTGCTTATGTCTTTTTACATTTTCATTTTCTTCTGAGTAAACTGGAGTTACCAGTGGAAAACAATTCATCATATTACTTCAGATCACCATATTACAGCTAAATCAGGAATTATAGGGTAGTTACAAATAGATTTGGATTCTTGCTCTTCTACCTACAGCTCTGTGATCTTGGCATATTAACTTCTCTGAAACTTGATTTCCTCAACTACTAAGTGGAAATGATGAAATAAATCTACTTTTTGGGTTTCCAGGAAGAATAAAGAGATGATGCATGTAAAACAGCCCAGTTCCTGGAACACATAAGTGCTCAATATATGTTTTATATTGAGCATGTATTGACAGTACATGGCTATAAACAAAAATACTTTATAAATTGCATTTATAGATAACCAAAGATGGAAATTCTATGGTGATGTTAGCTCTCTCCTCATTGCCTTTGGCTCTGCTTTTCTCTACCTTCCCCACAATTATACCTATTGATCTCTTTTAGTGAAAATTGCACTTCATTCTAGTTTCCTTGAAATAGGAAGTACTTAGTTTAATCCTAAAGGGCTTATAAGCATTACTTTATTCTCTAACCTGAGAAAGTGCTATCCCCAGGCTAGTTTCTCCTGGTTTGCAACCTGTCCACATTCTTTTCTCCAAGTAGTGCAACCTGTTCACTACTTTTCAAATTTGATTCTAGGGCTCTTTTGTCTGTGTTCCTGAACCTACATCATAAAAATTTAGACAATTCATAGAATTGGACTTCTAATTCAAATTGCACTTCCAAAAATCTTGCCTAGCATCCAGCTTTGGGCCCACATTTCCCAGCTTCCGAGACTGTCCCCACTCACAAGGTTCACTCATTCCAAAGGTTTGATACTCTTTTTAGATGCTCTATGAACAGCCATGCCTTAGTCACCTGAGCTCAATCCAAGTCCTGCCACCTCTATGAACCCAGTACAGCCCACAGGTAGACACAATATTTGAATGCCCACTGTTCTCTAAGTTAACAGAGAAAAATTGTAAGCTAAAAATGTGGGTTATTTCCTCTTTGAATACCTGACACAGAAATGTAAGGGAGCTTAGATAAAATTATTTCAGTTACAAGAATGATTGAATCAGAATTTGCCCGTTTTTCAATTTTGCCCATACAACTTCATAATACACTATATGGCTCGACCATTCATAATTTAACTTCTTCCATAGGCTACATCTTCTACACAGAAGTGCTGTCCTAATTCTATTTACCTAGAATTCTCTTTCAAATACCATCTTCCTAGGAGCCTCTCACTACCCCACAGAAAAATGGTTATAGCACTGAGGCAGGGGTTGATAGTAAGAGGGAAGTGCTGATCCAGGACAATGAGTTTATGCATAGAGTAGTTTGAATTTATTTGAATCAGGATTCAGAGACCAAACTGACAGAGGTAAGAGAATATTCCAACACCAGATGCATGACTTTCTATCCAGTCTCTATACGATTACCTATGGAGCTTTCTAAACTGCAGATGCCTAATCCCCAGTCTTAGAGATATTTAGATTCCAATAACTCTAAGAAGATGCTGGCAATGAATAAAGGGTTCTGATTCAAAAGATTAACTATCATCATCATTATCATTACATTATAGAGTGAATGTTCATTATAGGCCAGGAACTATGATAAGTATTTTACCTACATTTTCTCCTAACTGGAAACATTTTACAAATGAGAAAAGTGAAAGCTTACTCAAGATCATGCACCAACTAGAAGTCATGTTCCTCCAGAGTCGAATCCCAACTCTGATCATTCTTAAAGCCATTTGTAATCCCTGTTCTGTACTACTTTTTAGTATTTATGCCTCTTGCTATTATCACAATATATACAATCTACTCTTTAGGATCTTTGGGATCTTTGGGTCAGCAACGATCCAACAGGGGGTTCAGCTCAGTTTTCTCCAAACATAGTTAGCCTATCCTAACCAGATACTGAGAAAAGAGACAAAGGGTTTTAGGTCAAGATTCTGTCTGATTCTTCAGGGAGAAACAGAACCTACATGTAAAATTACCTGCCCCCTGCCAGTAGTATACAGTAGTTTACTCTAGAGGGTGTTGACATTTCTCCTCCTTTCTCAGATAATCTACCATCTTAACAGCAGCCACAGAGCGCACTGGAACAAGAGCCTTTGAAGCTCAAACTAACCAGGTTTGTTGATGTTGTTATTGTGCATATATGTACATGTGGCATAAAGGTATGTGTGTTTTTCTTTGTTTAACCTAAAGCAAATTTAAATATCAAAGCCACGTGAAATTGAGGGAAGCCATCACAAAGAACTGAAAGTGGAAGCAGAATTTGCAGAGTCTCTTCTTCAGAGATATATAGCTGAGATCAGGTTGGTTGTTTGTTTAAGTTAAAAATCCATATCTGAAAAGCAACTAGAGAAAGAGGCTCAGTTGCTTATCATATGGCCATTCTTATGTTTCAAAGACCCTTAAGTATATGTACAGTCTAAGCAGAGAAGAATTCATTACCACTACTGCTCCAACCCACTGACATACATCATGTGAGTTGGAGGATAATCAAGACTTTTTCTCTTACCACTAATGGGATAAATGCATGTGCTGAATTTCCAAGAAAGATGAGAGAATGCACAGCATGAGGAAAGTCAGAACACTTCTACCCCGAATTCATGCTCTCTTGTATATCCATCCACTCCTGAAATGAGAATGTCAAGACAAACATGTCAGTCTTTCCTGGAAACTGCAGCTGCATCTACCAGCACTATGAGTATCCAGAAGTTCAGGCTCTTCAACTTGACTGTGAAGCAAGATCTCTGGTACCTCTCCCAGATCCAGTTTCATCTCCATCTGTGTTCACATTTCCACCATCTGCTAAATCTTTCTCCTCTGCAAGGTCGGAATGATGATTAATTATCTACTATCTGCCAAAGGATCATCAATTTCTCTGGGGGAAATATCCAAAACTCTTATGAATAGTAATATACAGAAATGTGCCCTCCTGATGTCTTTTTCTTGGCCAACTGGAAGCTCCTGAAAGATTAAGGGATTCAGTAAATGATGCCCAAGAGCATCAAGTGTTCCAAAGATGTGAGATCATAACCCAAAATATTTTATTTGATCATTGTTGTGACTGCAAATGCTATCTTATTCTCTATCTTACTCTCCTAGAAAGACACTGTGCAGAGAGGATCTTCTATCATTGGAGTGTCCCCAAGTAATTCAAGAGCACGAACAATAATTTAGGAAATGTTTTTAGAAATCAAATATACCAATTGTACCAACAGCAACAGAGAAACCTGCTTACAGACTGGGGGTGTTTATTAAAGTTCCCATTAAAGTTCTCATTAAATTCAGATTCGCATGGGCATTGAATGCTTCCAGAAACTGGGTTAAGAACAAGAGTGCGCCACCACGACTGCTGAATGATTTTCCTATTTTACATTTCTGACGCTCTGCTCCATTGATACACAGTATGTAAGGATCCTGGTGTTTACATAGAGGCTATTTGAATACTCTTTACCTGTTGTCAGTGAGCCAAAGACTCCATGACACCTGCTGCTTCACTTATTCAATTCACATTTAAATCTGGACCTCATTTCTTGTTTATCCAGAGGGAAATTGCTTTGAATCTTCAAATTTCTCCCTGTCATTACACTATCATCTTCAAAGGATGCTTATTATTAGAGCCAGACTGGTATATCTCTATGTCCCTTCTTATCTCTCCATCTCTGAACAGGGCCTCTGGAAAAAGGTGCTGGCACCAAGTGGTATAGTGTTAATCAAGTGGTCAAAAATAATATCCAGAAACCTTCCAACATCTATTTCATGTCAAAAAGAGGTTATATCCCAATGATGGTCCAGTCAGTTGTATTTTATTGGTGGCAGTTTTTCCTATACACAAGCCAAGCTTGAAGATTAAGATTCACATCAGCCCCTCAGAGATTTGCATGTTGGGCTGGCGGGTTGTTCACAATTAGTAGTTGATTATCTTCCATGAAGCTCTTTAGGGTTTTCTCAATTTGGCAAAAACATCTCTGTCGTCAACTCAATTGAAGATAAGAAGGATCTGGAGCAGGAGAAAATCTCTAGTTCACCATCCAGGAACTCAACGCTCTACATGACTTGAATTTTTAATTGAACAGATGAATGGGTGAGGAGTGTCGCTCTCCACTGCTACCCATAACACACAAGCCAGGACATTCCTCTCCTTCAGAGATAGAAACACAAACACACATCTTCTTCTGCACCCAAGATGTATCCACTGAGCCTCTCACCTGACCAAGCGAGGACCATGAGATAAGTCATTGCACTCAGACCCACTGAGAATGTTCTTAAAAATACATCATTGTCAGAATATGTCAAAATGTTAATTCCACAGTCTAAATAAATATAGGAGTAAAGCTGGGAACATACGTAGTAATGAGATACATGAATCTTAATAGCCACATCATAATTGGACTCCCCTGTTTATCAACTTAGAATACAGGATATCACTGTAGAGATCTGAATTAGTAGCTTTTAATTTCTTTGACAGGCATGGATTGTAAAAATTTAGGACACTTGGATAAGAATACTGTTGAGAAGAAAAATCTTGTTGACATAGTAAGCAAATCTTGGGTCGAAACTGCATTTCTGAACAAGCTACAGAAGAAAAGGTTATAGTAAATTCTTTCAATCAGGTAGGGTCCCAGCAAATATTTGGCACAAATTGGGTGGTGAGGAAAGTTCAATAATGGGTCTATATGCTGTGAGCAGAGTACCGAGGTTGAGGGCTAGAGAGAAGACAACTACCACCCCAAGGCCAGAAAGAGGGAAAGAAGGGGTGATGGCTGGGGAGGGTTATCTACAGAGGGCAACTGCTACACAGGAGTCCTTGGCTTTCAGAGACAAATGTAACCAATTTGTGGCTGGGAGAATAAATTCCCAGCCTTCAATATCCTACCTCTGCCTCTCCTTGGTGGAACCCAAATATAAACCAGAGAGCAAGGGACCTGCCACGGGGATTAGCCAAATACAGAGATTAGCCAGAAGGGGCAAATGCTTATTTAAGTTTAGATCTGTACAAGCTCTGTTTCCTCTTTTCATGATTAAAGTGCCTCTCATTAATATTCAACTGCTTAACTAACCTCTTTGTTTAATCACAAACGAATGTAACTTTTAACTGCAAAGCTTTTGATGACCACAAATTTTAGGAAATATTTGTTATAGGAAGTTATAATTAATCCAATTTAAATTGAAAATTTTATCAGCAATTCAATTTACACACAAGTTATAAATGTACTCACCAACATCAAACTTATCAGCAATCCAGCCCTCTGTAAATGAACTTATCTGTCTCATGTTTATTAATCCAAAATGTGGGCTCTCCTTTAAGCAGAAGCATTTTGATTGACCTCCTCCTGTAGCAGTAGAAAGAAAGAAAAAAGTAGCTCACCTCTGATAAACTAATCAAAACATATCATAAAGTTATTCTGATATTTATGTCAGTCATGATCATATTTCCTGGATCTTCAAATATACAGAAACGAATCTGAATTACCAAAGATTATATGCACTAAATTGCCTTTTATTTACAATCACCAAATAAAGGAGAATCCAGATCTTTGCAGAATACTCAAAACAATTATCTAAGATCTGGGTAACAACAAGAAAACCTTCATGCATGTGTCTGGCTCTTTAAAACTAATCTGCCCCAAAGGATATGTCAGTGAAAGGAGAGAGTACAGATACAAAATGTTCAGGGTACACTGCTGTTCTCTTTATGCTTAACCTGTGGGACCAAACCTCAGCCTTTGTGATATCAGGGTCTGGAAAACTGACTTAGTTACTCTCCTTAATACATATTGTTCTAGGACGTTTTGAAGGCTTCCTAGATCATGATTTACAAGGCAAGCAAATTTTATTGGACTCAATCACATCTTCTTATGCTTTTATTTTATTTTTTAAATTGTTAACCCTCTGCAGCTTTCTTTGTATACACACACACATATCAAAGAACGTATCCTCCTGAGTACATGCTTAAGCAAGTAGTAAAGGGTCAGTTCTAGGACTGACCCCTCCAGCATGTTGATTCCATTCTCCTCAAGGTCTCTCCCTTGAGCCAGGTCTTCAGAGAGATCCGTTTTTAGTGGTGGTGGTGGTGCTCTTACTGGTGCATTTGCTCAAAGCCTGGTGTTACTGAGTCTTTCTTTTTCTACTTTCTCCAGCCTCACCTTGACCGGATCCTGCCCCACCTGCCCCATGTTCACAGAAGAGATGGCATTCGTCTTTTCTCAACCATCTCCATGTTCACAGAATATATGCAAGTATGAACATAGACACAAATAGACAGACAGACAGACACACGTTCCTAGGTTTGGGAGTTTACTTTATTTTTGTTTTACCAGAGATGTTTTCATATTATATTCTCCACATCTACCATTTCACATTTGCATATGGAAATCTTACCAAGAAAAGTGACTTCTCTTTTGTTCCCCCATATATATTCGATACTTTTAAGTTCTACCTCTTCTAATAATATTGCCACTCTCCTCTTTTTCTTACCTTTACCTGGTCTCTCTTGTCCATGCTTTTATTTTCAAACTTTATCACAATGAGTATACTTCATTAAACTTTTTTACCCTAATCTTTCGATTTCTATCTTTCAATGAAAGAATTCAGTCATGGCATATATAATGTAACAATTGAAATACTTTATTTCTTACTTCTTACACTTACCATGTTCATTTGTCTGGTTTAGGCTTTTTTGTTTGACTGTTTTTTGTTTTTTTTTTTTTTTTTTTTTTTTTTTTTTTTTTTTTTTTTTTTTTTTTTTTTTTTTTTTTTGCTTTGTTTTTCTTTACTGTTATTCCTTTACTTGTTTTTGCTGCTTTGCTCTTTTCCAATGTTTAATTTGAACTTCTGTATTTTTCCATTCTGCCAGTAATTACTTTCTCTTTCGCAATACTCTTAAACACTTATTTTTCTATTTTTATGTGAAATCATAAAACTATTTCCTCCAACGTAGATATGCTATTTCTTTACTACATTTTCTTTCTTTCCTCAAGAAAACTACTAAGACTTGTATTTCTCTATTCTTCCTGGTGATGAGGTCTTTAGAAAGTTTCTCCTTCTTTCTTTACTCCATCCCAGTATACCAATACCTAAATTCTAAGTATTGCTGGGAGCATATACTAACTGCAGTTTTCCATTTGCGTATGTCTCTCTGTTTCAAAAGTTTTTTTTCAAAAAGCAAAAAAGTTTGTTTTCAGCACTTAAACCATGCATTACTTATTACACTATCACTACCACTTATATACATTTTATAATCCATTTATAAACTTTTTGTATCAGTTTAGATACATTTTAAAGTTTAATGCTTGTCATTATTTCTTTTGTTCCTCTTTATCTTCACCTATTTTGAGGTTTCTTCTGATTTAATATTTTACAGGTATTTTTCCCTTTTTGGGTATATGCTTGGCATTTTCTCTGAATCCTCACAAATCCACAGATGAATCGTATCAAGGTTCTCAGCTTCTTTCCTTTTCATTCCAGTGGCCTGAGGCAGTTAGTCCACAATCTTCTTGCTTTCAGAATACCAGTCCCATCCTTCTGCCTTTGTAAGTAACCTATCTTCTTTCCCTCTAAATTTGTAAGATTTTCTCCTTGCATTTTCCATCTGCTCAAAAATTTTCTAGGTCAACATTTTCCAGTTTTTTCTATTGTCACTGTCCTCAATTTCTTCTAGCTGCCCAGTTATGACCTTGTCAATCTAAAGACTTTTACAATTTTAAATTAGTTTTTACTTAACTCTACCCTCTTTTAGCACATTTCCACCCTCTCTCTATTTCCTTCTCTCACTTCTTACATGAGAAACATGCAGCGAGTATCAGCATATTCATTCACTCTTCAGCCTGTGTTATGTGCATACCGTGTGCCATGTACTCTTCAAGGGAGGGTGGATACGATGACAAAGAAAAAAAAGAAAGTATCCCACAGTTATTGAACTTTTTGTCTTCATTTTCTCCTTCATTCATTTTCCATCTACTGAAATCTGTTTTCACCTTTCCTCTCACTCTCTAACAATACCTCTAATTGCCAAACCCATGCCTACTTGACCTCTCTGTGGCATTTGGCAATTTACTCAACATCTTCTTAATTGTGATGAAGCATCTGTATCCGTTAGGACGCTTTCATTTGCAAAGGAAAATGCAACTAAAGTTGACCTAAAAATTAATAGCAATTTATAAATTAAGGCAACTGATATTTTCAACTAAGGCAGATTTTAAAGATGATTTGATTAGGCAGCTCATCAAGGACCTGATTTCTTTCCTTCTATTCTGCTTCTCTGGTGTCAGTTTCTTCCTATACTGTAACAGTTCCAAGCTTCACAGCAACTTACCACACCTTTCAAATAGGTTGTCTCATTTCAAATTAGAAGGTTGTCACATTTCCCACCATATCTAGTTAAATTTAATTGGGTCATTGCCCCTTCCTAAACTAGTCCCTCTCACCAAGCAATGGCAAGTTCTGTTTATCTCAGGGTTGAGTTATTTGAACCTATCATCACTCTGAATGGCTTGTATAAACCAAGGCTCATCCCTAGAACAGGGTTAGAACCAGCTTCCCAGGAAACACATCAGCACATAGTGGAAGGGTATATGGATAACGAAACAAAAATCTAGGTACTGTCCATAAGGGGGAAGCAAGGAATCACTGCTGAGTTGTTCATAGACAAATGCCAATCGTAGTTATTGTCTCTTGACTTCCTCCTAGACCACAAATTAAATTTTGTGGCTTTTTATAGTTTTCATGTAAAGCAATTTGGGGCATAAATAAAACCTCATGGCTTTAACTACCAGCTGTATGACGGGCACTCTCAAATCTATGTCTGCAATCCCAGTTCTTTTTTGGAAATCTAAATTTCTGGTTCTAGTTACAAGATAAACATCATGGACCAACAGTACTTCAAACTTTAATTTGCCCTGTACCTGCAAAAACATCACCAATAGTCCAAGACAGAAACCTCACAATGACTGTTAATCATCCCTTTTGTTTGTTAATAATTTCTCCAGAAGTGAAGAAAGTCATGCTATCTGCATCAAATATTTGTATTTTCTTTATCATTGTGCACCATGCCTAGTCCCATACTAGGTGCCTGAGAGTTATGACAAGAGGAGGTTCATGTTTAACCTTTCTTCCTAACTTTATCTTTTGTCTTGAAGCCCAATCCATAGCATCATAATATCAAGCTACCAGGGTAAACCAGCTTAGTAATTGGGAAAGTTAATGTCATTAACCTTTCATCCTTTGGCCTTCCTTAAAACCTTGACTGGACCTAAGCAACTGAAAATACCTTACTTCTTGTCTTTAAATCACTGCCTGTGTTTTCCCTCCTGAAATTTCCTTTTCTCCCTGAACTACAGAGTGAAGCCTTCTCTAACTCACCCCCAACTGCCTTATCTTTCCAAACACCTTACAGAAGCTTAATCCTTAATTTCAGACATTACCTACTATTGTTCAGGCACAGTCCATCATAATTATTTGGTTTATGGCTATCGCCGTGATATATAGTTATGTCCCTGTTAGGTATATAAAGATGCAATCAATGTTTATAAGCATGGAAAGAGGGAGGGAAAGAGGAACAGTAAACTGTATCATGACTTTATAGCATTTTCCCTCAATTTTCAGTATATAAATTTTATATGAAAAAGAGGAATAGCTTGAGGAAGAAAACAAGGATCTGAATCTAAAATTCTCTACTAATCACAATGTGTACTAGACCCCTCAGCCTAGCAACTCCCTTTTCTCCCCAGGACCAATCTCAGTGGTTTACAAATGCAGATAATTTTCAACAGCCAAGATTTTTAGGTTGGCTCTGGAGCATTATGGGATATGCAGTTCAATGAAAATGTTATGACTCAAATGAAGCATATTGCACTGGTAATGTGTATCTGGTTTCATATGCTGCAGTTCAGATGTGCATAGACACTAAATTAAACCCAAAAACCACAAGAGGATAGCAGATATCTTTCTGCCCCATTTAACAAACACAACTTTTTCTCATTTCTTGGATATTGGGCTCTTGTTTCACTGTCTTATTGCCTATTAATCAGCGTGAGGAGACATCTGTAATTGTATTTCCTTCATAAAGATGTAAATCCTGGCAGCAGCAGCCAACTTGCATCTAAAAGCTGTATCCTAAATTACCTTTGTCAGACTGCATAGAAAGTAAAAGGCACACTTCAGTCTTATTTGATTAAATCAGGGAATGTATCAGCTAGTCAAAGGACAGAAAGTCCTTTCCATTTGCATGCTCCATTAACTGCACTTCACTGAAAAAATAAATCTCAGCACAATTCTTTACCTCAACGCCTCTAATTGCTACTAACAAATTCTTTTCTCTCAATCATGCTCTCACTCAAATGTCAGGAAGCAAAAGCATTTGTAGCTGAGTCTGTGGCTCTAATTTAACATAATATGCCACTATGCCACTATTAATACCAAAGGCCAGTGATACATGAAGTTGCCATGGGAACCGGGGCATGAAGAGGCGAGAGCCCTCCCTTGCACAACATGGGTGAGACTTCTGTGGAATCCCAAGCCCCACCAATGTCAGAGGACGTGTCATTTTGGCAGAATCCCTCAGGACCAGCCCATTCCCAACCCCAGAGAAGTATTAATGCCTCTTGCATTCTCTGATACTTGTAATTGGTCCTAAGAAAAATTACATGATGATCATTCACATTAAAAATGGATTCATCATTATGCGTTCACTTTCAAGAAACATTGCATATGCCAAAATAGTAAAAGACCAAATTTATGGGTGATCAACTGAGGGTGATTTGTAACACTAGAAAAGTATACTTCACTTTACAAAAGTACTCACTCAAGTTTCTATATAATATTCTTTACTCTTCCAATTATTATGGACATGCAAAAGATAGGTCATTTCATGGTTGAAGAATGGCTCACATTGTTAAAAATCAATCAGAAATTAGAATATTATATTTACTACAAAGAAGTTGGAAGAAATTATTCCATTTTCCAAAACATTAATTCATACAGTGCTTCAATGATAAAACTTGTTTCAAGCAATGTAAATCTATTTCAGCACATGATCTATGCCAGACACATACACAAGGAAAGAACTCCCATACAACCCTTCCACCCCCAAAATATTCTCTTCTGGCCCACTTCACTTTTATTTACTCTGCTTTGTCTCCTGCAAACAGAAAATATCAATTATAAGGAATGAAGTCACTGTATTTTCACCATAAGGGAAATATTTTTTTAGAGAAGACAAGGAAAATGCGAGGGATTACTACATGATAGTACATAATAACTTTGGAGAACAGTCACCTCAGATGTATGTATGGTACTGCCTGATATAAGTTATTTATTTTCCTTGAAAGTCTCTCTAGTCTACTAAGAAAATGATTTCAAGAATCAAGCTGATGTAAACAAACATACCCTCTCTTGTTATAGTTTTATAAAATGTAAAGTCAAAACTGGTGCAAAAATGTATTGCTGGTTTCCCAGAGTGGTCAAGTCTTTGCTACACATGTTGATTTCATTGTGACTCAAATTATTGTTAACAGTCCTGGGCTCCTTAAACACAAAACATATTTTATGGAATCTTCTGACCCTTCAATTTAAAACCCATGTGTGCTTAAAGAGAAATTTAATTCAAGAGAGTTTTATTCATTTTGGAATTATTAATGTTTAAGTGAATTTCTTGAGGCCAACCAACAAATAGTGAAACCTATGGAATAACACTGAATGAGGTGATTGACGATTAATGAGACACCAAAGTTAGAATTAGTGTTGCACTGAAGGAATGGATGCAACAGTCTGTATATGCAAGCAATTAGCCACAAAACTTTGGAGGGTCAGGAAAGATTGGAAGAAACATATTTATTGCAAAAGTCTTCAAATAATATGGCACACCTTCCTTACCTTTTCAGTAGACTAAATAATACTGTATCTCACATGTATCTTTTCTAGCTATATGAGCGTGATTGTGTGTGTACACTTCTAGTATATCAATAAAATATAAATTCATATAATAGAACAGTATTTATTTAATGGCATGGTTTATTCCTTTTCTTTTTGTTTAATAAATCACTTCTTTACATGATTATTCAAGCATTGAGTTGTAAAGATAGCAAAAGACAGTATTGGCAGTAATAATACTGCCAATAATAGATCATTTTTACTGAGTTACCATATGCCAAACACACTGCTAAAGACTCATCCATACATCATTTTATTTAATCCTCATAACTCTATGAGGTATATATTTACACCTACAAGGATTGTTTTGTGGATTAAATGTGTTTTTTTAAGGCTGCATATAAACTTTCTAGTTATCCTTTAAAAAGCAGTTTAGAAAAGAATGTAGGAAAGGTGGCGCTTGTTTCAGGTGCCATCAACACAAAGAGTAGGCATCCCAGGAGATACAGAAAGAGAGAAGTGCCGTCTATTTGTACCAATATCAAGACCAAGCAGGTATTCTGTGTCCTAAAGAGACAGTTTGTGTACTAAACACTGACGCTGTACCAGGTTGAATCAAGCAAAACAAAAAACAAAGAGGTAAGACCCTTCACTTACAGCAGAGTAATATACTGCATTTTTGTTCAAAACGTCTACTGCTGTTCTGTGGCAGGGTTATACATCCCTGTCCTGTTGACAAGAAGTTTAGCCATATAAACTGTTTTGGACAATGAAATGTGAACAGAAAGTTACAAGTGTCACTTCTCAGCCTAAGCTTTCAGATCCAGCAGATGAGTCATTGTGTTTCTATTTCCCCTTAGCTACGAAACTAGTAATGCCCCCAGCAGAGAGTGTCTCCATCAGCATAGGGCTAAGACTGAAGACAGCAAATAGCAAAGCCCCAGCCAGCCCACGGTGGACATATAAATGTGAATAAAAAAGAAACTTCTATTGTTTAAACCCCTAGGCTTGGGGCGGGGAGTGGGGGTGGGGTTGTCACTTGTTACCGTGCATTAACTTTGCTTACCCTAACAGATACAAGCACTATAACAAAGTGATTACAAGGATGAGATTAGAGAGATTCAACTGAAAAAATATGAACCTTGAATAAGCCAAAGTTAATATATAGTAAATCACATTTTGTTCCTTGAATGTTCTAGTTGGCCATGTGAAAAAACAAGTAGGGTAGTTTAGAAATGGTTTGCATTAGGCAAAATAGATTACAAAGCTTATACATCTCCAAGAATTTGTAAAAGTTTTGTCATTATGTAAACTTATTTTTCTCAAACTTCAAACGATAAATGAATTTGGTGCTGAATTCCTTTCAATAAAATGTATATAGTAACTGTTAAATATGTGAATTGTGTGTTGGCTTCTCTGTCCATTACTGTATACAGCTAAATATTGATTCCTCTATATCTGATTCTCTCCATACTTAAGGATTTCATACTCAGAAAATATAGGTCTGGATTTTTCTGCGATGTCATGTTAGCAGAGATAGAAATTCAGTCCTTATCACTAGTTATTGTAGTTACAGATGTTGATAAGAAAAAACAGAGCATTTGTTCAAGTAATTATACTTTACATGCTTTCAAAATGATTTGGAGTTGGGGGCGCAAGGGTAGTGCAGTGGTAGAATTCTCACCCACCACACAGGAGTCCCAGTCCATGCACTTCCTCCAAAACAAAACAAAGAAGCAAAACAAACAAACAAACAAATAAAAATTCAACAAATGATGCTACAATAACAGGATACTTGTGGAAAAATAATGAAATGTGACCCCGCCATACAGCATACCAAAAAAAAAAATGATCTGGAGTTGTTGGCGTAAATATAGATAACAACCCAAGCTGTAAACAGACAAGAGAATCAGTGCAAAGGAGAATAAAGTCAGGCAGGTTTGATGGGTTCAAGGGTAAAAGAAGAACATACATTGAATGAAAGGGCTTTCATGGCTACTAAAAATCCTTCCCAAATTTAGCTTTGAGATTCTTAATGTACAAAGCAAAGAGAGAAACATAATCACTTTTCAGAGTCATAATATCCAAAGATATTTCCTCAAGTTATAAGTATGAATTATAACTCAATAGGATGCAGAGTGGAAAATCTGCTGTGTTTTTGTTGTTGTGTTTGGAGGGATATTGATAAGGACATGGTTAAGGATCCGACTTTCCATTTTATATTGGCCCATGGAGAAAATTTCTGACAGATTTCCATGACATGAAAAGATGTGCTTCTCTTGAGTCTCACTTGGGTAGGTGGGCCACTTGGGAAGGAGCCAGGTAATGAATCATATGAGTAGTCTTCATTTAGATTTGGAAGGTTATCTTGGTTCTGTTAGTCATTTCCCAAAACATAAGTATTTGCAAAAAACTTCATTTTGGAAATTCAATACTGGGACATGTTCTTCACATGCTTAACAGCCTCTATTTCATCATCTTTAAAATGGGGACTATAATAGCAACTGCCTCATGGGATTGTTGTGAGGGTCACATGAATTAATATCCATAAAACACTTAGAAGCATGGTGGGTACAGCGTAATGTGCTTGCTATGATTATTGAAAAAGTTCTACTATCCCTTCTATTTTTTTCTTCATCAACTGTTCCACAGCATAGAAACAATAGAAAGGCACTATAAAAATTAAATATATTATTGTTTTTACATATATGCCAAGCTCTCCCTCATTAGGAAGAAATGAAGCTACAAGTCTTCCTTTCCTCTAGCACACACTGTTTTAATCAACAGACACAACAAACAGACATTTCAATCAGTGATAACTCAAGAAATGTTTTTTACTGCTAACATCTCTTCATAAGTTTCTGCTTTCTGGTAAAGGTCTAAACAAAGGCAACCGTGGTTCCAGATCTTTTTTAGTTCATAGACCCTTGCCCTCCACACATCTTGTCCTTGGATTGGCAGCAGGTTACAATGTAAGGAGCAGAGGACTGAAATAAAGAACGAGTCCTGAACCAGCTGTGGCATGAGCGCTTCAGATTTAAACAATGCATTTGCCCTTATTAGGCTGAACTGAGATGGTCTCTGTGGTAGTTAGATTCAGTTGTCAACTTGGCCAGGTGGAGGTGCCTAGATCTATTGCTGTGGACATGAGCCAATGGTGTGTGAACCTCATCTGTTGCTGATTACATCTGGCTAGGAGGCATGCCTGCTGCAATGAATGATGTTTGTTTAATTGGCTGGTGCTTACATGAGAGAGCTCAATGTAGCACAGCCCATGCAGCTCAGCATACCTCATCTCACACTCGCAGCTCAGCCCAGGCCTTTGGAGATGCAGAAAGAAGTCACCCTGGGGAAAGTTGTTGGAACCCAGGGGCCTGGAGAGAAGGCAAGCAGAGACCATCCTGTGCCTTCCCACGTAAGAAAGAACCTCAGTGGAAAGTTAGCTGCCTTTCCTCTGAAGAACTAACGAAATAAATCCCCTTTTATTAAAAGCCAATCCGTCTCTGGTGTGTTGCATTCCGGCAGCTAGCAAACTAGAACAGTCTCTCATAATTATAACCTCTATAATTCTCAGAAGATTTTCACACATTACATACACATGATGGACAATGTGTCATTAACCCCTCTAAAGTTATCCATCTGAACACAGACTTATAAGGAAGATGAATACTCCTTAACTAGATCACCTATTAGCCAGTTTTTTCCTTCCTAGGAAAACAAGACAGAAAATGGCTCACTCTGAAAGTTAATTCATGCTTTAGTAATTAGAATGTCCTTTACAACATGGAAACTGTCATCCTTTTCTTTCCACAGAGCACATGCACAAATCTGTTGGCACTTTTTACCTTTGCAATGTTGTCAAATTTCTGGATTCCACTTTTTGTCATGGATACAAGTGAGAGAGTCCTTGCCAACATTTTCCCCAAAAAATAAACTTCCAAATACAGCTCCTTCACTCCCTTGTATACAAACATTCATTTCCCTTCTGGGATTTTCATTCCTCCATCACAGTGCCAAGAGGCCATTGACTTGTTTCAACTTCCAGAGCCACGAGTATCCTAGAGGTTATGAGCAATCATTTTGTTCACAGCTAAAACCTCAAACATTTCTGGAGACACCACTAATGTCCTTAAAGGTAGGACACTTCTCAAGGTCACAGTCCCCCTCCACAAAAGGGAAAACTGACAAAAGAGAGCTGAGTCCAGGGCTTCAGGGAATGGGGACTTGGTCAGTCATAAATCAAAGCAGGAACACCTGGAGGCTTACATGAAATTTCCAGGAGCCAGGATCACAAAGGAGGGGAGCCTGGGCTAGAGAAACAGAGAATTCGAGTAATGGGCAGGCAGAGGGGCAGGGAAGCTGGGCTAAATCAACAGGCACGCCGAGAAGCAGAATCCCAAGGCAACAGGGGTGAAGGCATAGCACCAGGGAGAGAAATTTCCTCTTCATCTGAGACTAGAGGGTCTGAAGAGGCCAGAATAAGCTCTTTCCACCCCTCCAACTCTCCTTGTAGAAGCAAACTCTCTTTGGAAGAAAGCTTCCAAAGAGAGGCTCACAGGACTCCTACAGATTAAAAGTCAGCATGACCTTACAAAAAAAAAAGATAACTAAACATACAGAAAAACAAGCCACAATGACAGAGAATCAGCATTACAAGAAACAAAGATTTAAGCCAAATGGACTGCAAAGGTTGAACTATGTGACATAATAGAAAATATCTTTATATTAAATATAAAAAGAAAAACACAATTACAAAGATAATATAGAATAAGAAAGTAAGGAAATAAGTAAATAGAATTTAAAAGTTACAATTTACAGAAATAATATAATTGTTGAAGCAAAAAGTTCAATAATTGTTGATAAATGGATTAAAGAAATAATAATAGGCTAAAGATAGATTATAGCTAAAGAATTTATCTACAATGTAGCATAAGGGAATAAAAGATATAAAATAGAGATTAACATGTATGGAAGACAGAATTAGAAAGTCTTATATACACACACTGTTAAACATCCCAGAAAAGAAAATGGAGAAAATGAAGTAAAAGGCATCATATTTTTTAAATGGCTGCAAAATTCCCAGAACAAATGAAAAATAGGAATCCACTGACACATGATAAATGAAAAGACAAACATATTTCAGATCATAAGACAATCATAAAACAGAATAAATATCTTAAAAGCAAACAGAAATAAAGCACAGCTCATCTGAAAAGAATAGCAACAATTAAAATAATAATGGAATTCTTAGCTAAAATAAGGCCTTAAAGATAGATTAATAACTTCAAAGTGATGGCAGAAAATAACTGTTCACATGGATTAATTATTACAAAATTTTGAATAGAAATATTCTCAGATAAAAACAGAGTAGGTTTACCACCAAGAAGCCTGACATAAAAGAATTCTGAAGGATGTACTTCAAGGAGAAGGAAAAGATTTCAAGAGTATCAGTCTTAGGCAAACAAAATATTGTCTGCATAATATTTTGTGGAGTTAAAAACAAAAAAAGACAGTATTAAATATTTGACACTATGTAAGCAGGGAATGGGAATATCAAACTTAAAATGTTTAAAGTGCTTTTATTAATGAGATTTAAGAATTTATTAAGTGAAATGTGTAAAATAAAATTATAAGCACTAAAAAAGAGGAGAGTATATAAACTCTAAGTAGTAGAGATCAAAGAAGTGAGATAAAGGGGGATAAAAACAAATGAACAATAAAAACTCAAAAGGAGTAATGAAAATGTTCTAAAATTGATCATGAGAATGTATGCATGACTATGTAATCATATTGTGAGCCATTGATTGTATATTTTGGATGGTTTGTATGGTGCATGAATGTATCACGATAAAACTGCAAAAAAAATAAATAATGTAACTTGGTAAAAAAAAGGAAAGGAGAGGAAAAAAGAAAAAAGGCACAAGGAAAAATTGTAAATGATAGAAATAACATCAAACAGTTCAGTAATCACAATAAACATAAA
>PVIY010045247.1:0-19211 GCA_004026745.1 Myrmecophaga tridactyla | reverse complement strand
TAGGTATTACAGACACCAGCCGGGTTTTCCCGGACTAAACTGGCCTCCTACCAGGGGGAAGGAGTCACCTGCGTCAGTTTTCCCTGAGGGTGAGACCCGGCGGGTTGAAAGACTTTCCTGCGAAGTCTCTGGGCTCTGCCTTTCTTATCGTGCCCAGTAGGTGGCGCTCGTCTGCCTGCGGGTCCCACCAGCAAAAGATGTCGTGTCTCCTTTAACTTTGGCAGACTCTCCCTGCTGGGGAGTGGTGGAGACAGAGGAGGGGTTGTAGGCTGGTTTTAATGGCTTCAAATTGCCAAGCCCTGGGGTCTGAGCTCCTTTAGAGAGGGATTCCACCTAAGTTGAGCTTCACCCCTCCCCTGGGGAAGGCACAGGTGGGAGATAGCCCTGAAAGCAGTCTGTTTCTGCCTATGCGTGGGGCAGTTGCAGTCCGAGTAGTCCCACCATTGAATCCAGAGGCAGCCAAGCCTCTGTAGAAACAGCCACGAAAACCCCCGTTTTGTCCCCTTTCCTTTTTTTCGGTTAGCCTAATAAGCGACCTCTGCCTTGACCAGTTTCGCGTGAGCTGGGGGCCTATTTTTAGTAGTCAGAATTTGTTTATTAATGCCACAATTGGTGTTTGGTTGGACTCAGTCCCTGCTACTGTTAGTCTCTTTCCTTTCCCTCCGGGAAGCCGACTGTGGGGAAGGGGCGCCGCGGCTTGGGGAACTCACGGTTCTGGAGACTCGCAGTCGGTCCATCTGGTCCATACTTGGGTATGCTGTGTGTCCAGTCACTATCGTGGCTCTGGGAGCTGTTCTGTACTGTTTCTGGTTATTTAGTAGTTGTTCTGGAGGATGAACTAAAACGCGCACATTGCTAAGCCGCCATCTTGGCCCCCTCCTCTCTCCCTCAATTTTGAAGGACAATTTTTTTTTTTTTAATTTGCATATGGGCAGGAGGCACCAGGGATCGAACTCCAGACCTCCAGCACGGCAGGTTGGAGCTCTGCCTGCTGAGCCATGGCGGCCGCCCTTGAAGGACAATTTTGATGTATAGAATTCTTGGTTGGCAGTTTTTCTCATTCAGAATCTTAAATGTATCATATTGCTATGTTCTCACTTCCATGGTTTCTGTGGAGAAATCTGCATTTAGTCTTATCGAGCTTCCCTTGTACGTGATGGATTCCTTTTCTCTCACTGTGTTCTGAATTCTGTCTTTGACGTTTGACAGTCTGATTAGTGAATGTCTTAGAGTAGGTCCTTCCGGATCTGTCCTGTTTGGGGTACACTGTGCTTCCTGGATCTGCAATTTTATGTCTTTCATAAGAGATGGGAAATTTTCAGTGATTGTTTCCTCTATTATTCTTTCTCTCCTTTTTCCCTTTTCTTCTCCTTCTGGGACACCTACACCATGTATATTCATGCACTTCTTGTTGTCAGTTAATTCCCTAAGACCCTGATCATATTTTTCCATTCTCTTCTCTATCTGTTCTTTTCATGTAGGATTTCTGATGTGCTGTCCTCTAGTTCACAGATCCTCTCTTCTGCCTCTCCAAACCTGCTGTTGTAAATCTCTGTTGTGTTTTTCATCTCTTTTGTTGTGCCTTTCATTCCCATAAGTTCTGCCATTTGTTTTTACTAGCTTTTGAGTTCTTCTTTATGGTTGCCCAATGTCTTCTGTATATCCTTTATCTCTTTTGCCATATCTTCCCCCAACTTGTTAACTCAATTTTTGACTTGATTTAGTATTTTTGATTGAACATTAATTCATTGTTTCAACTCCTGTATCTCATTTGAAATGTTAGTTTGTTCCTTTGACTGGGCCATATGTTGGTTTTTCCTGGTATGATTCATAATTTTTTTTTTACGTCTAGGCATCTAATTTACTTGATGAGTTTATTCTGGTGGTTGTTTTCACTCATTACCTAGGGTTTTCTTGTTGGTTGGCTTTATTCTCTGTTTTTTTTGGTGTTCAGTTCAACTTATTCTAGGCCTCTAGCATAGCCTCTATTAGCTGATCAGAATTTTTCAGCCCTTCTTTTTCTTATTCTTGCCCTGCCTAAATGGAACCTTTTTTCATTGACCCCCAGTCAGATTTTCCCAGACAGGACAGGCCCAGGTCTCAGTAGGAGGGTGTAATCAGTATTAAGTTTCCCTGGAAATGAGGCTTAGTAGGTTGCTAGAGATTCCTATGAAACCTGTAGACTCTGTGCTTCTCCTGTCCTGTCTAGCGGTGGTGTTCATCAGCCTGCAGCTCTACACCAGCATAAAGTGGTGCAGTTCCTTTAATTCTAAGCTGACCTTATAGTTGCCAAGGGCCTGGTTCATATTGAAGCTGATATGGAAGGTGGGTATAGGGCTTAGCCCCTGGGGTCTAAATTCTCTGATTGAGGGCCCAAAGTTGAGCTGGGCCCCACACCCCTTTTTTCCTAGGGAAGATAAGCCCTTTAGGGAGTTAACTCTTTCATTTAACTTGTTAATTTGACTCTCAGACCTATCTTAATTCTGCCCTGGCCTAGATCAGGGCTGGCAATTGAAAATGTCTCAGGCTTTCTCTAATGAGCTACTTGGAATTTTTTTTTTTTTTTAAGTCCCTTTTCAGAGCTAGTCCCCAGTCTGGAAGGTTTGCCTTCCAAGAGCTAAAGTTTGTACCTGGCTCTATGTACCTAGGGGTACCAATAGCCCTTTTCCATTATTTTGAGGTGGGCCAACTCTCAAAGTCTCAGTTTTTTTGTTTCCATTTTTCCCCAGTCAGCCCTGCCTCCTTTAGGAGAAACCTCAGGATTCCTTCTTTGCTTGCTCTTGGTTTATCTGAGCTTGGAGCTTATATTCAGTAGACCAGATTTGTTCATTGAAACCACATTTGGAACTTGACTGGGCTGCCCTCCCTTACTCCCATAAGAGGCCTCTTTTGTTTTCCACAGAGAATTGTTTCAAACAGAGACTGCTATGCCAGTGAGTGAGGGGTGCCAGCCTCCAGCTTTTGGGGGCTTTACTCATAGTTCTGTGGTGTGATCTCAGCCCTTCCACACATTCCAAACTGGTGTAATGTGTGCCTGGTCATGGATGTCCTCCAAACAGTTGTTCTAGAAAGTTCCTGGCTATTTACTCATTACTCTTAATATAAGTGGCTCATACAGAATTTTCACGACGGTATTGCTATGTATTTTTTTAAATATGGAACGCCTCATGAATTTGTGTGTCATTCTTTCGCAGGGACCATGTTAATCTTCTCTGTATCATTCCAATTTTAGTATATGTGCTGCCGAAGCGAGCACCAGTATTGCTGTATTTTAACTAACAAATTATATTTATTGGTGATTTGTAAATTGGTCAAATCTTCCTGGAAAAAAGTATGATAGTCTGTGGTATGTTCCACAAAAATATTCCTAACTTTTCATTCAGTAATCCACTTTGGGAACCATAAGAATACAGATGCACAGATGTTATGTAGCTATTGACATAATAATTGTGAAGACTTGGTAGAAACTACTTTATAACATAATAATAGTCTAACGATGTTCATTGTTAGGGCAGGATCTGGGTTTTGTTCATTCTCGCATCTCTAGTACCTTGGGTTACTGGCATGTAGTTGGTATTCATTAGATACATGTCAGATGACTAAATGAGAGGCCAGCCATTTTATGTTTGGAACTTTGTATATATTTTATGAACAAATTTATAGTAAATAACTCAAAATGAAAATAGATTTGTTGCAGTATTGGGATGGTGTGTGTATCAAAAAGGTTATCTGTAGTATCACAGCACCTGTTTATTAACTTCAAAAACTTCTTAACATGTTGCCTTTATGGTTATTCTCTAAACACAAATTATCTCAAATAATACATCAGCTTGGAATATCTCTTAGAGTCTCAGTAATGTTAACATATACTCACCAGAAATTATTCTCTTTATTCATATATTTGTATTAATTGCCTTTCTTCCCATCTCTACAATGTAAACTCTATTGCTGGTACCTTTCCTGTTTCATTCACTGCTATATTTGCAGTACCTTAATCATAATAGATGCTCAGTAAATATTTGTTGAATGAATAAATGATAAATCTGAATTCAGATATGTCATACATGGACTCCAAATTTGTGTAACATTTTAAAATATTTTCGTACATTACTTATATGGATATTTTATCACCTTGACAAATGTACTTTTTGGTAATTGTTGCCTTTCTTTTTCAGAGGACATTGCAAGTTCTGCTACCTGACCTTGCTGCCAAAGCAAGCCCTGCAGCTTCTGCTCTCATTCGAACTTTAGGAAAGCAATTAAATGTCAATCGTAGAGAGATTTTGATAAATAACTTCAAGTATATTTTTTCTCATTTGGTCTGTTCCTGTTCCAAGGATGAATTAGAACGTGCCCTTCATTATCTGAAAGTAACTGAACATTTGTAAATATTTTACTGTTTCGTTTAGATTAACATTGTAGGAATGCTGTAACATTGTGCTAGGAAGGAAGGTGGATAATTTGCAGCCTATCCTAGAGTAGTAAATATCAAATGTTATGTTAAATTAGCTCTGTCCTGGGCCTAGAGCAGCAGATAAATACAGTTATTTAGTTATTTTTCTTTGATCATTTCAGCATAATGGGATATAATTATCATCCTTTCACGGATCAGGTTCTCAGCTAATTTCATTTTAGTAGTTTTTAGTGGATTGGAGCTATTTGTTGACTAATGATGCACAGGTAATCATCCCTGTAAGAATAGGTAGCCTCCTTGAATAGTACCAGTGTTTTGTTTAGTTGCTGTTCTGGTTGCAGTTTGGCCTAGTTTCTTGGTAGTTTAAAAATTTTAAATTGTAGCTTAAGGTTCTTTTTAGTGTTGTGTTAACAACATCTTTGAGGAATATGAGGCTACTTGGGAATAGAGAACCTGTCAGAAATGTAGATGTGACTCTATTCCTTCTCTGATGTTAATTTATCTCAGTTGGTTTCATGATGGGCCAGCAATATATCTTTTCTCATATGAGAGTTACTGAATCCTGAATGTATTTATTCATCTTTAGAAAGAAAGTCTGCATATTATATAAATGGAAAGATAATGATAAATAAGTATTTATACAGTACTTATTGCATGTCAGAAACTGTCCTAAAGTTTATATGGATCATTTCACTTCATCTTCACAATTACCTGATAAGAGATAGGTATTTTTTTTTTCCCATTTTTGTAGATGAGGAAACTAAGGCAGAGAGGAGTTAGCTTAGGTAACTGTACATAAGTGATAGAGTGACAGAGTTGAAATTAGGTAACTGTACATAAGTGATAGAGTTGAAATTGAAACTCCAGCAGTTTAAATTAGATGGTGCTTTAAGCCATTATACTGTATTTTTTCCCTGAAGTTGTGTCTGTGAGTATTAAGTTAATGCTATTATAATACCTTAGAGAAAATTAGAACATACCTTTTAAAATTTTATTTCACAGTAATGTCTGATCATTTCATTTCATATATCAGTAGACCATTAGAGACCTACCAGGAGAAAACAAGATTAGGATCCTTTTCCAGTACCTTTTCTTAATATCTTTAATAGATCCTTTCACCTAGTGTAATGCTCCTGATTTGCTAATAGCATGTTAAAATCAGTATACTTATTTCAGGGATGTTAGTATAAAGAAAAACAATTTTTTTTTTAAAATGTGACTTTGCATTAGAATGAAACAGAAATTGAACTGGGGAGCCTGTTGAGACAAGATTTCCAAGGATTGCATAATGAATTATTGCTACGTATTGGAGAACACTATCAACAGGTTTTCAATGGTTTGTCAATACTTGCCTCATTTGCATCTAGTGATGATCCGTATCAGGGCCCAAGAGATATCACATCACCAGAACTAATGGTAAGGAATATGTTGTATGGGCTTTTTGTATTTTCTTCTTTTTGTAGTTTAATTGTGAAATTGAAGAAATAGATGTTGTGGGTTGGTTGTTTGTTTCTTTGTATTTTTCAACACTAGATTTGTTTAGATTTTAAATTGGGATTTTTATTTTGAAAAAGGTTGGGTTAAATTGCCTGCACACAGCATTAACAAAGTAGCCTTGAGAAATGTGGGTTTTCACATGACTTTAGAAGACTTTATTTTTTACTGAGTAAAAGTGTTGATGTTTATTTTTAACTGTTTTTTAACTGTAGGTTAGAATACTTTTGTCATAGCAAATTAACCTTACCAATACTAATTATATTTAAATTCATTGTTGGATTGAGGAGAAGTTAGAAGATCTATTTTCCTGTTTATATTTCCTTGAATTTGTATCCCTTTTCCTAAATTTGTATCTGAAATTACTGTACTATTTTATTTGTTTATCTGAAAAAATACATAAATCCTTGGACTCAATTTCTCTCATCCCTCTAAGAGCCTCAAAGGAGTATGAGCAAAATATTTTGGGGTTTCTATCTCTGCTTTCTCATTTCATGTTAAATCTTTGGGCCATTCTATTCTGACTTCTCACTATTCTACTGAAAATTTTTCTTGTCAGGATCACCAGTAGTTTTCCTACTGTCAAATCCAGTGATCACTTCTCTGTCATTATCTTATTCACCTTTTGAATAGTATTCTACACAATTGATCATTCTTTCTTATGTGGCATATGTGATGATGACACATTGTATTGATTTTCTTTTTGCTTCACTGGCCATTCATTCTTAGTCTTCGCTACTGACTCTTTCTCTCTTCTTACTACTTTATCCTCTAACTAGTAGAGTGCTTCAGGACTGTGTAACTGGGTCCATTTCCCTATCAATATTCTCCACTTGAATGATCTTATCTGGTCCTTTGCTTTAAGATGATATATATTGATTTTTTCCTAGTTAAAATTCCATTCTTGACCTCCCCTGAACTTTGGAACTGCATAGCTATGTAGGTTAGGTCCTGTTAGGAAACATGGCAAAATTGTTTCACTGCAAATAATTGTTAAAGGGACTATTTTCAGTGCCATGGGCAAGGTTAAGGGAACTAGCAAGGAATGTTGAGGGACCCAGGAATTAGCAGTAGCAGAAAAACTATGCTCATCATAGGCCTTGGCAAGGGAAAGAAATGATGTTACCAGAACCTGGATGAGAGCTGGTAAGGAGGCCCCTTCAGTTGTAGAGGGATGGAGCCAGTGCCTGACTGCCTTAAAATAGAGAGGAAGGAGAAAATTTAAGTACCACACTCCCTTTTACCTCCTATCCTCTGATCTCCTATTGGTGCTTTTTATTGGCTGAATTCAATAGCAAGCCTGAGGACAAGGGATCCTAAGAGGCAGTCTATGAAGATCAGCTTCCCAAGCACAGAGGAGGACAGAAAAAGGCTAAGAATGAATCTAGGGTGAGAGGGAATGGCAAACAGAGACAGTCTAGTTACTTTTTTGTCATCTGTACTCTTCTGTCTTATAAGCATCTCAAATAAGTCCAAGCTTAGCATGCTTACTAGAAATCTTTATTTCTCCTCCCTATCCTGTTTTTACCCCTAGTCTTTTCTGTGTCAGGAAATGGTATCACCATCTACCCGCTTGAATCAATACCTGAGAGGTATTCATGAGCCTGCCTTTTCCTTTATCCTAATAATCAAACTGTCACCAAGACCTGTTATTCCTACATATTTATTATATAGGACTATATATTTTTCCTCTGCCTGATTATCAAGCAATGCAATTTGCTTCTGGCCTTGGAAAATACTTTAATTGCTACTCCTCCCTAGCTCTTTTCTTGCCCTTCAGTATATAGAGGTTTTGAAAGAGGCAAATATTCTGTTTTGCAGAGAACTCGAATTCCCAATTTGTAGTAATATCAACAACCTAAATTTAACACTTAACTACATATACTAAGGGCTTAATACATGTTATCTTATTTAACCTTTATAACAACTCTACACAATAGATGCTTTCACTGTTCCATTTTACAGACTCAAAGGAGTTAAGTAATTTATCCACGATCCCATACTAGAAAGTATTAAATTAGGATTCAGATTTAGATTTGGCTGACTTAAAGCCCTGCCCTTTCTTCTAGGACCCTCTCTCAAGAAATAATTAACCCTTTTCACTTCAGGAGATCCAAGGTGGCATGGATGGTGGTATCTCGAGATAAGATCCTGTAACAGTGTTGCTCTTGGCCTTGTACACCTTTACCACTATTACTTCTGGGGACACTGACTCTTGTATCCGACCCTCTGGCAGGGTACCTTTTCTTTAAGTACTTTTTCCCAACTTGGCTCTAAATGTTTCAGAATATAGATGGTTGTTTGTCTTTTTCTCTTCCTCTTTTCCTTAAAATAGACTATCCACTCTGGATCCTGAGGTAAGCCGGATCCTGGAGATACCTATCCCAGGTCATCCCATAATACAAAAGCTCACAATTTTCTCATTGTACTGTACTGTTTAATCATATTTTGTCATAGTTATTATAAATCAGGTTCATTAATATCTTTAAATACCAGATATGAAAATATGTTTTTGGAGAAACTTAATTTACCAAGTGAATTCACCAGTGTTCTAGTCTAGTTAGGTAAAATATAAATGTTAGTTAGATGATTAAATTGTAAATTTTGAAATTTAACCTGTATGAAACTTAAATAATATCATTTTATGTTTATATTTTGTTTTGTTTTTTAACCTTAGGCAGATTATTTGCAGCCCAAGTTGTTGGGTATACTGGCCTTTTTTAACATGCAGTTACTGAGCTCCAGTGTTGGTATTGAAGATAAGAAAATGGTAGGTAATGATAGTTGAGTTCTAAAATGCTAGAATAAAATTCATATAGGCTATGTAGAAGAAATGATTTCTACTCCTAGCTTCAGATATTTAAAAATAAATAACTAACCAAGACATTTCTTCTTCTTGAACAACTTGTATAAGCTTTATGGGCGTCCAAAAAGAGAAGGTGTATCATTTTACAGTTCTTTTCAAACAAATACATTTCTTGGGTCTGTGATCAAAAGTATAAGAAAATGGAGCTTTGGGTATAATTTGATTCCAGATTCAAGCATTGTTCTCAAATTCCCATTGGTTGACTCTTTAAATGTCAGGTGATGTCCCTGACAGCTTCAGGCTGACAACATATAGCCCAAAAGAGGAAAGAGACCATGTTCTAGTTTGCTAGCTGCTGGAATGCAATGTACCAGAAACGGAATGGCTTTTAAAAAGGGGAATTTAAAGAGTTGCTAGTTCACAGTTTTAAGGCCAAGAAAGTGTCCCGGTTAAAACAGGTCTATAGAAATGTCCAATCAAAGGCATCCAGGGAAAGATACCTTGGTTCAAGAAGGCTGATGAAGTTCAGGGTCTCTCTCTCATCCGAGAAGGCACATGGTGAACAGTCACAGTTTCTCTCTCATCTGGAAGGTCACCTGGCGAGCAAGGCGTCGTCTGCTAGCTTTCTCTTCTGGCTTGCTGTTTCATGAAGCTCCCTGGGAGGCATTTTCCTTCTTCATCTCCAAAGGTCACTGGCTCCTGGACTCTGCTTCTCTGTTCTCTCTGAATCTCTTATTCTCCAAAATGCTTCCTCTTTTATAGGACTTCAGAAACTAATCAAGACCCACCCGAATGGGTGGAGACATATTGTCACCTAATCCAGCTTAACAACCACTCTCGATTACATCACATCTCCAGGGAGATGATCTAATAACAGTTTCAAACATACAGTGCTGAATAGGGATTAGAAGAAATGGCTGCCTTTACAACATGGGATTAGGATTAAAACATGGCTTTTCTAGGGGACATGCATCCTTTCAAACCAGCACAGACCATATCCCAGATAGCTCAAACAAAAGTTGCCTAATTGAATCTCATTGGTTCAAATTGCTCTGTTTTGGTTCATGGGCCCATAGTGTTTTTGAATATCAAAAATGTTAGGTTTTATAAAGTGAGACAGCTTCATTATTTGTCAACTTATGTTTAAATGCTTTCAGCACAGTGAAGTTTGATTATGGCTTCTCTAGCAGTTGGTCCCATTGAGTATATAGTTGGATAGAATTTAGATACAGAAGAAATTTCACTTTCTTTTGCTTTCAGCTTCAGCAGTTAGATTAACAGGCATTTATTCCAATTTGTACTCATTTTCACTTAATGATCTTAAAGAGCCAAGATAGACAAAAGGTACAGTATTGAACCCTACAAATTTTTGTGATCAGTGCCTGTTTTTGTAGTCAACTATAAAATTTGATCTCCCAAACAATTATATTCCATCTACATGGCTTTTTCCTTATTGGTATTTCAACTGAAATGTGAAAAAATGACTTCAAATCCAAGAAGACTAGAGTTTGTGTTTTTAACCATAAAGAACTCGCGTGTTTTGGCACTTAGTTAAGGTTGACTGGAGAGTTCCCTTTACCCTTTCATTAGGACCTGGAACTGTTGAAAGAGGTCTGATTCTGTGATCCATCTGTGTTTTGTTTCTGTAAATATCAGCTGTTAGTTACTTGTTTGTCTTACTAAATTTAGGGCATCTTAAATTTAGTGCCATTAGGACAAAAATTTCCTTAACACTATTCATGAGGCATCTCTCTTCTGATTTTTTTAATAAAGTTCTCAAATTCAGTGATTTTAATTTGGCTCAGTAAATACATGTGCTGCACAACAGTTTGGGATGGAGATGGACAAGATTAAACAATAAGTATTATGTCCTTAATGAATTTGAAAATTGCTGCTCTAGAGGACCACCAAGACCAAATTAACAAATCACCTTCAAGTGAGAAAAAGTGAACCAACTCAATTTATATTTTAAATTCGTTATTCCCACATAAGAGGTTGGACAAAAGGAATTGTCCAACATTTAGACGAGAGAATAGAGTTCTTTTTGAGATAGGGTGGGAAGCACTTGTCTTTAGGGTTCATCTGCTTCTGCCATGTTGTTTTATATACCTTATTTTGTAGTCCTGCTTAACTTTTTAGGCCTTGAACAGTTTGATGTCTTTGATGAAGTTGATGGGACTCAAACACGTCAGTTCTGTGAGGGTAAAGATGATGACCACACTGAGGACTGGTCTACGATTCAAGGATGATTTTCCTGAATTGTGTTGCAGGTAATTGACTGCCTGAGTTCTTTTTTTATTTTATTTTTTGAAACTTCTCAGTGGCACTAACTTGAACTTTTACTTCCTTGAGCGAAATTGAGCCAACCATAAATAATTAAGTAGAAAAGCTATTTCTGTTGAAATGGAAATGTGTTCACTTCTTTTAAAACTTTTTATTATGAAAATCTTTTAACGTAACTTAGAAAAATAATCCAGTGAAACCCTACATACTCATTTCCCACCCTCAGCAGTTATCAAGAGTACCAATGTTATTTAGTCATTCTCCTTCACCTTTTTTCTTGTTATTTGTAGTGTTTTAAAGAAAATCCTAGAATCATATAATTTTACTTTTAAACATTCCTTATGTATCTAATGGATAAGAGCATTTTACAATTATAACCATTATGAATTATTATCTTAGCAGAATTGATAGGAATTCCTTACCAGCATCTAAAACCACACAGTCCATAACCAGATTTCCCCAACAGCCTCAAAGATGTTTTTCTCAAAGATGTTGACTTGAATCCTAATTCAAAGAAGGACCACATATCACATTAGGGTTTGGCTCTTAAGAATCTCTTCCCCCTTTAAATACCGTTCCCACTGCTGTCTTACATCTTTTGCCCATTGAGCTTTTGGAATGTCGGATTTGGTTGATTATTGACTTAACCAATTCATCCTTCTCTTCCCTCCATCTTCCCCTAGATTTCTACCCTTCCTACCTGTTTTTCTGTAAACTGGTAGTTTGATATAGATGCTTGATTAGATTTCAATTCAGTTTGTTAAAGCATTTGAAAAACATTTGAAATATGTGAAAGTATTTGAAAAAGTACTCAAAAACAGAAGACTTTGTGCTTCTGTTATATCACAGTATGTGTCATACAGTATCTCGTTGTTCCACTTTTAGTGATGCTAACATGAATTAGTAAGATAAGGTATTCACCTGAATTCTTCTATTGTAAAATTCCCCATTAACCGCTCATCTTAAGCTTTTAACATGAAGTAATGATCATTGCCTGGGTCCATCGTTTCATTATAAATGATAAAATAGTGATATTTTGATTTTATTATTCCTACTGCATTTGGTAGGTGGAATTCTTCTGTAAATAAGAAAAGACAAAACAAAATTGCTCGTTAAAAATTTGATTACCTTGAAATAATTCATATAGTAGAAACAGTTCATAATTTTATTTCTCAACTTTCAGAGTGTAGAGTTGGTGCCCTAGTATCATGCAATGGATCTCTACTTCTGTTTTAAGTATCATTTTGATCACATGAAATTTGATAAAGCTGACGAAGAATTTTAATGCAGTAAATTCAGTGTTCTTTTTTGTCACTGTAGTTGTCCACAGTAAGCCAAGTAGGAGTCTCTACAAGTTGACTCCTGTGCCCTGTCACATGACTCCATTAATCTCTTATAGTTTCCCTTCTTTTCGACATAATAAGACTATTCAAGGTTCATCTTGTACATTTCCTGTCCCTGACTTGAAATCAGCCATTTTTTGTTGGTTCCTTTGAGCCCATATTTAGTTCCTAATCTGGGCACCAGCAGGTAGAATGGGCATTACAACTGAGTTGTCATTGCTCCTAAGGCTTAAGTGCATTGAGTGAGGAAATTTGTATTTTTTATAAAGAGAAAGACATCAGTTTATATGGATAAATTTGAATTAAAGATTCTAAAGTTTTAATTTAACTCTTTGTGCTGTATTTCTTTTCTCTTATGCTCTATATCTTGGTTCTTCATGACTTAAAATTACTCATTTACATAGTCTGTAAATGTAAAGGATGTTAAAAAGACAATTTCAATGTTACTGTTAATAAAAAAGCTACTGAATATAGTTAAGCCTTCTTGGAAATTCCTTTCCTCCTTAGAGTATATTCTGTTAGAGATATACAGCCAAAATAATATGTTTTAAACTCATGTGAAGTAATTGTGTTCTGTGTGGACATACCACTAACTTGATACTCATTTAGGTTCAGTTGTTTCTGTTTGTTGACAGTTTTTAAGGGTTGATCTTTCACTCTTTTTTTAAAAATCTAATTTAAAAATCATGTTTAAAATATGTGCGTAGTCCCAAATTCAAATCTCTCTTACAATTCAGAGAAATTTAGTTTCCATTCCTGAGCCCTCCAAGGAACCATTTTTAATTTTTTGAGTATCTTCCCCTTTTAAAAGTGTAAACACATGCATATATATTTGTGTGTGTTTTATATATATGTATATATATGTGTATTTATCTTCTCCCAAAAGATAGCATATTATAAATACGATTTTTCACCTTGCCTTTTTAAAAAAAATACTTTTATTGAGATATCTTCACACACAGAGTCCATCTATAGTATACAGTCAATGGCTCACAATATCACACAGAGTCGTGTATTCATCAACACAGTCATTTTTACAACATTTCTATCACTGCAGAAAGAAATAAAGAGAAAAATCTTATACATCCCATACCCCTCTCTCTCATTGACTACAGGTATTTCAGTGTACCAACTTTTTTCTTTTACTCTTCATCGCTACTATTATTTATTTATTTTGTTGTCCTTATTTTTTTGCTCATCTGTCCATAGCCTGGATAAAGGATGCTCAGACACAAGGTTTTCATAATCACACAGTTATGTTGTAAAAGCTGTGTAGTTATACAATAGTCTTCAAGAATTTAAGGCTACTGGAAGGAATTAAGTTCAACAGGTACTTCCCTGTAGCCACTCCAAGACACCATAAACTAAACAGGGATATCTATGTAATGCATGAGAATAACCTCCAGGATAACCTCTTGACTCTGTCTGAAATCTCTTAGCCTCTGAAACTTTATTTTTGTCTCATTTCTCTCTTCCCACTTCTGATCACAAAGGCTCTCAATCTGTTAATGCCAGGTTCTGGCTCATCCCAGGAATTCTATGCCATGTTGCCACAGAAATTTACACCCGTGGGAGTCATGTCCCACGTATGGGGGGGAGGACAGTGAGTTCACCTGGCAGGTTAGCTTAGAGGGGCCACATCTGAGCAACAGAAGAGGTCCTCTGGGGGTGACTTGTAGGCCTAATTATAAGTAGGCTTAGTTTCTCCTTTGCAGGAATAAGTTTCATAGGGGCAAACCCCAAGATCAAGGGCTCAGTTTATTGAATTGTTTGCTCCTATTGCTTGCGAGGACATCAGGAATTTCTCAGATGGGAATCTTTAATATTTCCTCCTTTCTCCCCAGTCCCTGAAGGGGACTTTGCAAAAACTTTTCTATTCTCTGCCCACATTATTCTGGAATGTATCAGGGCATCACACTATCCTGGACAAACCAGCAAGATCTCTTGCCCTATTCAAGATTCCATGTAATTCTTCACCTTGCTTTTTAAAACATTTTTTTTGCATTGGCACGCACCAGGAATCAAACCCGGGCTTCCAGCATGGCAGGTGAGAATTCTGCCACTGAGCCGTTTGTCGCACTGCCTTCAGCTTGCTTTTTTGACTTAATATATTCTGGAGATCATTCTTGTATACGCTACTAATCTTTATTCCTTTTTTACAGGTACATGGTAATCCATTGGACGTATTATTGTTTTCTTAAGTAATACTTTATTAATGGAGCTTTACAAATAATAAAAATAATGTGATCTTTAACTTTTATTTTTGTTTTTTCACATAGAGCTTGGGACTGCTTTGTTCGTTGCCTTGATCATGCTTATCTAGGCTCCCTTCTCAGTCATGTAATAGTAGCTTTGTTACCGCTCATACACATCCACCCTAAAGAAACTGCAGCTATATTTCACTATCTCATCATTGAGAACAGGTATTGTAACTGATGTTATTAATAAAGATAGCAACTTTTTATTACTGTGTTTTTATGTCTCAGGGTATTAATTAAGATTACGGTTGGTAATGTGAAACTGTTCACATTCTTTTAAATTTATATTCTGCCAATGAATGAACCAGAATAATCGACATGCTTTAAGTCAATCATATCAAACTGATGCTTTTCAATTGTGACATTGCTTCCATTATAATGATATTTAAACTCATTATTTAATAGGCCAGCAGTTCAATTTATTGTTCATTAATGCTGAAAAGAGTGAGGTTAAAGTTTACATTTCTTCTCACATTTAAAAAGCAGGCATTGAACAGTATGAAAAAGGTTCAGAGAGATATTTACCTACTTTTTACAGTTTACCTTTGTTAAAACCTTATTACTTTATTGCATTAATCTTTTAACCAGCCTCCCTTCTTTAAGCTTATATCTTGTTTCTTCATACTGTTGCTATAAGCTTAAAAGCTTCTCTTTATCTGTATCGTACTAGGATACAGAAACCCTGTGTGATTATCCATTTTCTCACTGATCAATTCCAAATTGCTTAGTTTTTAGACTCAAAACTTTTGAAAATCTGGCCACATCTTATTTCTTGAAATCCTTTTCCTTGATTTTCCAGTACATGCCATACCAAATGTGGGCTACTGTTGCCAGAACATTACTCTTCTCCATTTGTAGTTTTCTCACAGGCTGCTTTTATCCTGGAATGTCTGCCTATACATTTTTTAATCTTTTTTCCATTCTTTCACTTGCTGTTGTATATTATAGCTCCTTTCTTTCTGAAGTACTACTCTATTTACTTATTCACTCATATGCTAATTGTACTCCCATTGTTCAGTTCCAGTAACTGTAACTATTCAGGGAGAGAGCACAGAAAAAGGAAAGAGGTTAATTTGGTTTATTTAATTCATTTTTTATGCTTTTATTTTTTGATAGTTTGGTACTTTGTACGTAATAGAACCACATAATCATTTATCTAGATCACCTTCCAGGTACGTTTTGGATTATGTAAATATAGTCATATTTCTTTGGTTTATTATAGATCCATATCATAAAAAAGTCCTCCTTAACTCAGTGCTAGATAGAAAACTGTAAGCTCTGTGAGTATAAGAAATCATTTCAGGTTTGTTTATTGTTGCATTCCAGTGTCTAGCACAGTGCTGAGCACATGGAGTACACAGTAGTTAAATAATGCGTAGTTGTGTGACTTTATGAAGACTAGACTCAGATTAGAATATTATATTGAAGCAAATTTAAAATTGTAGCCTCCAAAAGTATTATTTGTGTATTTTTCCCTAAAATTCTTTATGAGAGTTTGTGTTGTGGGATGGGCTTTGATTATTTATTGCTGTATTACAAATCTCTTCAAAACCTAGAGTCAGATTTGCTCATTTGCAATCTGGGCTGGACTCAGTTGGTTGATTCTTCTGCTCGTTTGCTTATGGTCGCTGGTGTGGCTGCATTCAGCCAACAGGTAGACTGAGCTGAGCATCTCCCCTTTTCATGTAGTCTCAGAGCCTCTTTCTTTCTCTGTAAGTGGTCCTCTTCAGGTTGATACCTGTTATATGATACTCGGGTCTCTAGAGACCACAAAATCCACCAGCTGCCAAGCATTTATTCTGTCACATTCTATTTGCTAAAGCAAGTCACACTCCCAGCCCAGATTGAAATCTTAGAAATGGTTAGGAAGAATACTTTTTATGTCAATAATCAGCTAGCACATGTAAGCATGAATTAAGTGAGCCTAGCTTCAGCCTCTGCTTTACATTTTTTAAAATATTCATATTCTTTGAAAATTAATCTTTTTCTTCCAACTATTAGAGATGCTGTGCAAGACTTTCTCCATGAAATATATTTTTTACCTGATCATCCAGAACTAAAAAAGATAAAGTCAGTTCTCCAGGAATACAGAAAGGTATTTGTTTTTTAATTTATGATTTAGGAGATCATTTGTACAAAATTATCCCCAAGTTCCAATATGTTGATAGAGAACCTTTAAAATCATATATAGGGATAATATAGTCATATTCTGATGACTGTATCCTGGTAACTGAATAATCTAACATGAAGCCATGACTTTTAGAGAGAAATATTCACATTTAGAGCAAAGATGTAATAGCTTCAGGTAGAATAGAGATCAAAATGTAGTTCATGTGCCTTTACTACCCAGGTCAATATGCCCTTACTTGCAGCCCCCACAAAAAGATACTAGTACTCCTGTCTATCCTAAGTGAAGAAAGAAAAGCTGTGGAAAGATTCTAGTTATGTTGTACTGCAAGATGTGTGTGGAAATGTCAGATCTAACTGATAAATGAGTTCTAGAAGGGGAGTCATCTGTAGTTCTACCGTTCAAAGTCTAGTGAGCTCTCTGACATTAGGAAAATATTAGTGGTGATCCCATAACACGTTAGGGTAGAAAGTAGGATAATTTGAGCTTGGACAGAGAAACACAGATATATACTTTAGAGTCCATGTTTGGTTCTAAAGACTTTATTTGTTCCTTTGCTTTATTTCTTTGGCACAGTCATAACAAAGCAAGTAGTATATTTGTGTAATCCAGAGACTGTTTCAAGACTATTCTGTAGCCCTTGAAAGTCAAGGGAAACTTGTACTTCTTGTCAAGATGAATTTGTTTTGGATAATGGAATTCTTATTTAGTTGGAATAATTTTTTACTCCACTTCAGGGGTTTTAGAATGAAATCTTTTTCCCTGAGAATTACCAAACATGACATGTTATATAAAAGAAAGGGTGGCAATTTTATTCTCATTATTTTATATTGCTTTTAATTGGGTTAAGTTTAGCTGTTATAATGGTAATTATACAGGGAATCAAGGCCTTCATAAATGATTTCTGAAATAATTAATTAATAAGATGTCTTTCTGTGTAATTTATATAGGAGACCTCTGAGTGTACTGATCTTCAAACAACTCTTCAGCTGTCCATGAAAGCAATTCAGCATGAAAATGTAGATGTTCGTATTCATGCTCTCACAAGCTTGAAGGAAACTTTGTATAAAAATCAGGTATACTAAAATGATATTACTAAAAGTTTTGGTAATGAATGATGGTGGTGGTAGCACAACATTATGAACATAATTAACAGCGCTGAATTGTATTTTTGAATGTGGTTAAAAGGGGAAGTTTTAGATTGTATATATATGTTACTCGAATAAAAATTTTTTAAAAAGTCAAAATGGGTGGGCCATGGTGGCTCAGCAGGCAGAATTCTTGCCTGCCATGCTAGAGTCCCGGGTTCGAGTCCCAGTGCCTTCCCATGAAAAAAAAAGTCAGAACAGTGAACACTATTATAAATGATGGACTATAGTTAATAGTACAATTATAAAAATGTTCTTTCTGAAATTGTAACAAGTGTACCACACTAATGCAGGTGTTGATGGGGAGGTATAAGGAGCTATATTTTATGCATGATTTTTCTGTAAACGTACAACTTCTCTAATTAATATAAAAATAATAAAAATAATGACAATCATTTAAAAAAAAAGAAGAAACTGTCAAAACCAACTTTTTCGTAACTCTGGAAAACAGTCATAGGTTTACAGCAACCGTGCAGACCCTGAATCAAGAAACTGAAACTTTAAAAAGGATTCAACCATAAAAAGGAATGAATCTTGAAGACTTCATCATGTTGAACACAAAAGGACAAATATTGTATGATTTCACTTACATAAAATATCTAGAATTAGCAAATTCATAAAGACAGAAAGTAGATTATAGGTTGGCAGGTTCTGGGGTAAGGGGAAGTTATTGTTCAGTGGTGTAGTTTCTTTCTGGGGTAGTGAAAACAACTTAGTAATGATTGAGGGTGATTGTGGCACAAAATCATGAATGTAATTTTTTCTTATTTATATACATGTATATATAGTTCTATTTACTACTACAAAATTTTTTTAATGGTAAAAAATTAAAGCTATAGGAGAAAAAGATTGGAGATTTAAAGAAAGGTGACAGATTGGCAAATTTATTTGGCAGTCAGTAGATTCATGGAAAGAAGTGATTTTTATTTTACCTAGATTGTCAGATCTGACTAAGAATCAGTAATCAAGGAGATGCCCTTTAAGCTTGAAGACCAGGGATTTATAGAGGTTTGGTGGTGCTGTTTGAAGTGTCATGATTTGACACATTATGTTTTAGGTTTCTGTGTCTTTGTAAGTAAGGGTGTACATGTTTGTTTAGCCGCAGTTTATGTGAGTCTTTTTGCATAATTTCTATAGATATATCATAAAAAATGTCAGTAATTTTACCATTTTACATTTTACTGAGTAAACTGTTAGATTTTTATTATAAATTGTATTGTGATAAAATATATTAATATATATCACATAAATGAATATATATGAATATATATATATCACATAAAATTTCCCATTTTAAGTGTATAGTTGGGTGGCATTAATACACTGACGATGTTGTA